>OX465265.1:16078606-16080773 GCA_949987775.1 Aproaerema taeniolella | reverse complement strand
AACCTAACCTAAACCTAACCTAACCAATACTAAAAAAGCTAATTGGAGCCTTTTTCATGAGAAAATGGACCAATTGAAATAGTTAATAACCTAAACAAAACAAACGTAGAGAACATAAATAGTAAAGAAAATATAGAACTTGAAATCAACAAATTTACTAACATAATTACAGAAGCGTGCACATCCGCAATACCCAAAAAGAAAAAGAATCAGTCGATTGTGATGCCGTGGTGGTCTGACGAGCTCGCTGCAATGAAGAAGGAGGTTGCCACAAGACGCCGTAGAATCCGGTGTGCTGCACCCGTCCGTAGGGAGGCCGTGGTCGCCGAGTACCTAAAACATAAGGAATCGTATGAGGCTAAAGCACAGCAGGCCCAAATTGACAGTTGGAAAGATTTTTGTGGGAAGCAGGATAGAGAGTCGGTATGGGATGGGATATACAGGGTCATAGCTAGGACTACAAAAAGAGAAGAGGATCTACCTTTGGAAAAGGATGGGAAGGTCCTGGACATGGAAGGATCGGCAAGGCTTTTAGCTGACACTTTTTACCCTGAGGACACTGAGGAGAACGATGGTGAGGTACATAGATACGTGAGAGAGACAGCCAGTGTGGTGAATGACGGAAACCATTATGAGCAATGTGATCCACCATTCACTATCACCGAACTGAGAACAGCAGTCAAATCGTTCAACCCGAAAAAAGGCTCCCGGTGCCGATGGTTTTACAGCCGACATCTGTGAGGAAGCGGTGCAAAATGATCCGGAGATGTTCCTAGGACTCCTCAACAAATGTTTGGCTCTTCGATGCTTCCCAAAGATCTGGAAGGAAGCGATAGTGGTCATCCTGAAAAAGCCGGGCAAAGAAAGCTACACGGTCCCTAAGTCGTACAGACCAATCGGTCTTCTATCTATACTTGGAAAGATCTATGAGAAAATGCTAGTGGCCCGCCTGAAATTTCATCTGTTACCCAGGATGAGTACCCACCAATACGGCTTTATGCCCCAGCGCAGCACTGAAGACTCCCTCTATACCCTCATGCAGCACATCCGCAGTAAATTAGACCAGAAAAAACTCGTTACAATAGTCTCACTGGACATAGAGGGAGCCTTCGACAGCGCATGGTGGCCGAAAATAAAATTAAGACTGGCGGAGGAAAAATGTCCAATTAACATCAGGCGGGTCTTAGACGACTATCTCACCGATAGGAGGGTAGTGGTCAGATACGGAGGCAAAGAGGCAAGCACCGGTACGACAAAGGGCTGTGTACAGGGATCCATAGCAGGTCCTATCCTGTGGAACCTTCTTCTGGATCCCCTATTGAAGATCCTCGAAGGTAGGGGAGACTACTCCCAGGCGTTTGCGGACGATGTGGTCCTCGTCTTTGACGGAGACACAGCACGGGATATCGAAGGTCGTGCAAATGCGGCCCTCGCCTGTGTTGAGGAGTGGGGTGTCGTTAACAAGTTGAAATTTGCAGCCCATAAAACGAATGCTATGCTTATAACGCGCAAACTTAAATACGACACACCACGACTCAGCATGGGGGGGGTAAGCATTTGCATGACAAAAGAAATAAAATTACTAGGTCTTATAATAGATAATAACCTAACGTTCAACAGTCATGTCACCAATGTGTGTAGGAAGGCAATGGCAGTATACAAGCAACTGACAAAAGCTGCTAAAGTCAGCTGGGGCCTTCATCCCGACATAGTGCGGACTATATATGTGGCCACAATAGAGCCGATTGTTGTGTACGCTGCCAGCGCATGGGCACCAGCCGTGTCAAAGCTGATGACTATGAAAGAGCTAAATGCCATACAAAGAGGTTTTGCTCAAAAACTTTGCAGGGCTTACAGGACTGTTTCCCTTAACTCGGCACTGGTTCTGGCTGGGATTCTCCCTCTAGATTTGCGAATCCGCGAGGCGGCTTCCCTGTACCTGGCTAAAAGAGGGGCACCCCAGCCGGAGCTATGTGGTAGGGAGGTTGAGCGGCCAACCCTAGCCCTGGAGTCTCCTCACCCAGCGGAACATATGGGCCTGGAATTCGATACCCTGATAGACCAAGAACAATCGGATGCAAATAGCGACTTCCAACTTCGCATTTATACTGATGGCAGCAAGATTGAGGGCAGGGTCGGCGCCGCGCTTTCCGTGTGGAATGGTGCG
>OX465265.1:15893606-16073606 GCA_949987775.1 Aproaerema taeniolella | reverse complement strand
AGTTGTTGTCTCGTCGAATGATGAAAAAGAAACAAGTAGCGAAGTTTTAGAGAAGATAAGAAAGTCAATAGACGCAAAAAATGAAGGGATAAGAGTCGAAAGACTTCGGAAAGCTAGAGATCAAAAAGTGATAGTAGGTTGCAACTCTAGGGAAGAGTTAATCAGAGTCAGGGAGAGAATCGAAAAGGGAGGAAGACAGTTGCATGTGGAAGAAATTAAAAATAAAGATCCTCTTATCGTCTTAAAAGATGTTCTGACTTACAACACTGACGAGGACATCATTAAGTCCTTACAAAAACAAAACGGACATCTACTCGAAGGCATTGCCCAAGGCGATCTAAGACTCACTGTAAAATATAGACGTAATACTAGAAATCCCCATGCAGCACATATCATAATGCAAGTATCGCCTCAGATCTGGCAAAGACTAACTTCAGCGGGGAGAGTACACATTGACCTGCAGCGAATCCGAGTGGCGGATCAGTCCCCGTTGGTGCAGTGCACCAGATGTCTGGGCTACGGCCACGGACGAAAATACTGTAAAGAGGGAATTGACAGCTGTAGCCATTGCGGGGGCCCACACCTACGTTCCGAGTGTGTGGATTGGCTCGCTGGAACTCCACCCTCATGTCGCAACTGTCTTCATGCAAAGCAGGACCGGACTGACCATAATGCATTCGACAACCTTTGCCCAGTAAAGAACAGATGGGAGGCACTCGCACGATCATCTGTAGCATATTGCTAAAGTTGTTACAGTGGACACCACCGATCTGACCAGAACCCATTCCGCCTATCAAACTTATAAAATCTTACAAGCCAATCTCCAGAAAAAAAAGCTTGCTACTCAAGAATTGTATCTAGAGGCGGGTAAGAAAAATATATCTTTTGCTTTACTGCAAGAACCATATATAGGATCACAAGGAGAGCTTAAACAGTACACAGGTTCACGTGTTATACAACGCACCCACGGCAGGACAAAGCCTATTAAGGCTGCAATTGTAGTATTTGACGATACTATACAAATTGTAGAAAACCCAAATTTAATAACCGAAAATATAGCAGTAGCTATACTAAAAACCAGTGACTGGACTATGGGTGTGTTATCACTATACCTGGAGGATACATTACCAATAGAGCCTTATTTGGATACAATTAAAAATATACTAGACAAGATAGGTGTTAACAAAATAATAATGGGGGGAGATTTTAATGCTTGGAGCCCATGGTGGGGAAGTGTGTCGGAAGACTACAGGGGAGAAATACTGATGGGAACATTAGAAGACCTTGACCTACAGATACTTAATACAGGAACAAAACCCACCTTTGATACTATAAGAGGAGGAAAAAGGTATCAAAGTCACGTAGATGTTACTGTATGTACGACCGACCTATTGGGAGCAGTCCATGATTGGAAAGTAGATCCTCATATAACCAGTTCAGATCATAATGCAATTACTTTTAATCTAAATCTAAAAAAGCCAACGAAAGAAAGACGAAAGAAATCTACTAGAATATATAACACTAGAAAAGCAAAGTGGACAGAATTTGATAAAGAATTAGAAAAGTCATTAAAAGAAGCTAACATAAGTAAAATAGAAATAGATAAAATAAACAATAAAGATATTCTAGAAGCTACTATAACTACCTATATACAAATAATTCAAAAAACCTGTGATAATACCATACCAAAAATTAAAATAAAAGTAAAAAAATACTTACCATGGTGGAATTTAGAACTGGAAAACCTGAAAAAGGAAATGAATAAGAAGAAAAGGAGAATATCATGTGCAGCACCGAGTCGTAGACAGTGGGTAGTAGATGAGTACCTGCAAACGAAAATTAGGTATGAGGAAGAAGTAACTAAAACACAAACAAAAAGTTGGAAAGAATTTTGTTCAAATCAAGATAGAGAAAGTGTATGGGACAAAATCTATAGAGTTATTGCTAGAACGTCAAAGGATCATGAAGATTTACCGCTTATGAGTAACGGAATAATGGTGACGGCGGGGCAGGCTGCTGAGCTCTTGGCAGACACTTTTTACCCCGACGATAGACCGGAAGAAGATAACGCAGAACACCATTTGATACGGCAGATGGCTGAGAGCAAAGCAAGCATTCCAGACGAGAAGCCCGACGACCCACCTTTTACCAGAGCGGAACTGAAGCACGCAACATGGAGTTTTAATCCCCGGAAGGCACCTGGGTCGGACGGCCTAACGGCTGATATATGTGCAGCCGCCATATCGCGGGACCCAGATGCTTTCTTGAGCTTTGCCAATAAATGTTTAGAGCTGTCATACTTCCCAAACCTGTGGAAAGAAGCCACTGTAGTTGTTTTAAGAAAACCTGGCAAAGATAACTACATGCAACCCAAATCATACAGACCAATAGGTTTATTATCTGTTATGGGAAAAATATTAGAAAAAATGTTAGTTAAAAGGATAAAGTGGCATCTCCTCCCACAAACAAATCCTAGACAGTACGGTTTTGTTCCACAAAAATGCACAGAAGATGCCCTTTTTGACTTGATGACACACGTCCAAGAAAACCTGAAAAGAAAACTTATAAACGTTGTAGTGTCACTGGATATTGAAGGTGCATTTGACAGCGCATGGTGGCCGGCAATAAAATGTAGGCTAGCAGAAAAACGCTGTCCACAAAACCTGCGAAATCTAGTTAGTAGCTATTTGACGGACAGAAGGGTTAAACTCAGATATGCGGACTCTGAAATTACTAAAGTAACTACTAAAGGATGCGTGCAAGGCTCTATAAGTGGACCAACATTCTGGAACACATTGTTGGACCCTCTGCTGGATGGAATGGAGGAGAAGGAGATTTATGCTCAGGCCTTTGCGGATGATGTCGTGCTAGTATTCACCGGACAAGAAGCCTCTGTTATTGAACAACAGGCAAACGCAACATTACGATATATATATGATTGGGGTAAAACAAACAAATTAAAATTCGCGCCACATAAAACTCACGCAATGATTATAACCAACAAGTTAAAATTTGATGAACCACATTTGATTATGGGGGGATCTGACATAAAGTTTGTAAAAGAAATTAAAATACTTGGACTAACAATAGATAACAAGTTGACTTTTCAGAAACATGTTTCACTAGTTTGCTGCAAAGCAGCTAATATATACAAACAAATGTCAAGAACGGCTAAGATCAGTTGGGGCTTGAGTCCGGACATTATAAGAACTATTTATGTGGCAGTGGTCGAACCGGTGATACTTTACGCGTCTGGTGCATGGGCTTCGGCTGCGAGCAAGCTTTCTATTCAAAGACAGCTAAACGCGGTGCAGAGAGGCTTCGCACAAAAAATTTGTAAGTCGTATAGAACAGTCTCTCTAAACGCAGCACTTGTTCTTGCTGGTCTGCTTCCACTGGATCTCAGGGTTCAAGAAGCAGCCCATCTTTATGAAGCAAAGAGAGGGAAACCGCAAGAGTTTTTGGGAGGCAAGGAACTAGAGACGAGGGTTAGTTTTTTGGAAGCACTGCACCCGGCTAGTGAAATCGAAATAACATTTGAATGTCTAGAAAACGTTGAACCCGAAACCATCCAGAAGTTCAATATACAAGGACCACAGATTTACACAGACGGGAGCAAAATTCAGCAAAGAGTCGGAGCTGCGCTATCCTGTTGGCATAATGGCAATGAGACAAAATGGAAAAAATTTAATCTCGAACCATTTTGTACAGTTTTTCAAGCCGAACTTTACGCCTTGTATCAAGCGACGTCTCTGGCACTGAATAGTAATAACGAAGTAACAAATATTCTAAGTGATTCAAGATCTGCACTGGAACTTTTACGGGATCGAGAATCATTCCACCCTCTCGCTGTAGAAATAAGAAAAATAGTTGCAGCCATACATGCCAAAGGCAATAGTATCCGGCTTTTTTGGATAAAAGCACACGTTGGGGTCGTGGGGAATGAGCGGGCCGATGAACTGGCGAAAGCAGCAGCCCTGCACAAAAAAACGGCACCCAACTATGACAAATGTCCTGTCTCGTTTATTAAACGCAACATAAGACTGGAAACAATAGACCGATGGAACGAAAGGTACAAGACAAGTGACACGGCGGCCGTAACAAAAATGTTCCTGCCTACCGTACCGGGAGCATACAAGATAATAAAATCAATTACTCTGAACCCGACAACTGTGCAAATTTTGACCGGTCACGGCGGATTCTCGAGTTACCTATACCGCTTCAAATGCAAAGATAGTCCAGCCTGCGTATGCAACCCAGCAGTAGACGAAACAATAGAGCACCTGATTGTCGAATGTCCAAAATACGGCGCCAAACGATGTAACCTGGAAATAGAAATAGAAACAAAGATAAATAAAAACTCATTGTGTGACATATTACAAAATAGGAAGCATAGAGATAAATTCATAGAATTCTGTTTAAATATAGCAAAAGACGCAATAAATAGGAATAAGACTAAGTAAAATGTATAAGAATATATATACTGAAGTATATATTATAAGTATACAAAATAAGCCTAGTTGGAAATAATAAAAATATAAAAAGCTAAAGAAAATCATTTATATAAACAAGCATATTACTATGCTTTGTCTTTATATAAAGAAATAAATTAACAAGATGAATAGCTAAAATAACAGCAAATTGAAGATGTCAGTTTTACTTACCATCATATGGAACAGACTTAAAACTCAAAAACATCAATTGTCTTAAAAGTCCGTGTTCTGCTTAACAAAGTCTCTGATCACCATGTCAGAGGAAAGCGCCGAAAATCTATAAAAAAAAAAAAAAAAAAAAAAAAAAAAAAAAAAAAAAAAAAAAAAAAAAAAAAACTAACCTAACCTAACCTAACCTAACCTAACCTAACCTAACCTAACCTAACCTAACCTAACCTAACCTAACCTAACCTAACCTAACCTAACCTAACCTAACCTAACCTAACCTAACCTAACCTAACCTAACCTAACCTAACCTAACCTAACCTAACCTAACCTAACCTAACCTAACCTAACCTAACCTAACCTAACCTAACCTAACCTAACCTAACCTAACCTAACCTAACCTAACCTAACCTAACCTAACCTAACCTAACCTAACCTAACCTAACCTAACCTAACCTAACCTAACCTAACCTAACCTAACCTAACCTAACCTAACCTAACCTAACCTAACCTAACCTAACCTAACCTAACCTAACCTAACCTAACCTAACCTAACCTAACCTAACCTAACCTAACCTAACCTAACCTAACCTAACCTAACCTAACCTAACCTAACCTAACCTAACCTAACCTAACCTAACCTAACCTAACCTAACCTAACCTAACCTAACCTAACCTAACCTAACCTAACCTAACCTAACCTAACCTAACCTAACCTAACCTAACCTAACCTAACCTAACCTAACCTAACCTAACCTAACCTAACCTAACCTAACCTAACCTAACCTAACCTAACCTAACCTAACCTAACCTAACCTAACCTAACCTAACCTAACCTAACCTAACCTAACCTAACCTAACCTAACCTAACCTAACCTAACCTAACCTAACCTAACCTAACCTAACCTAACCTAACCTAACCTAACCTAACCTAACCTAACCTAACCTAACCTAACCTAACCTAACCTAACCTAACCTAACCTAACCTAACCTAACCTAACCTAACCTAACCTAACCTAACCTAACCTAACCTAACCTAACCTAACCTAACCTAACCTAACCTAACCTAACCTAACCTAACCTAACCTAACCTAACCTAACCTAACCTAACCTAACCTAACCTAACCTAACCTAACCTAACCTAACCTAACCTAACCTAACCTAACCTAACCTAACCTAACCTAACCTAACCTAACCTAACCTAACCTAACCTAACCTAACCTAACCTAACCTAACCTAACCTAACCTAACCTAACCTAACCTAACCTAACCTAACCTAACCTAACCTAACCTAACCTAACCTAACCTAACCTAACCTAACCTAACCTAACCTAACCTAACCTAACCTAACCTAACCTAACCTAACCTAACCTAACCTAACCAACATTTTTTGGAGTATTCCAAAGATTCAAAATCCTGAATGGTTCTAAATAGCGCCGGCTATACTCCTGTAATACTTTCGGCTTTCCACTTCATACAAAAATTTTAAGTTTTCATACAAAAACATTCAAAAAATACACTTTTTTCAAAATTACCAAAAGTTTTTGTACTTACCGGTACCTCGTTTTTCGTATTGGGGTGTTGAGCGCGACGAGCCGGAACCGGCGACACGTCGCTTGCCCGCCTAGCGCGATTAAAAACGCAAAAAAACGCCCTCCCACCCACCCGGTGGTGATTGGTTAGGTGGATTCGAAATATTTAATTTTATTATAAAATTTTATTCTCTTAGGACTGAGTCAGTGACTCCATATCGTAGTGATAAGACTCATTTTTGTTTTATTTTACTTTTATTTTACTTGTATACTTTAGTTGAGAGTGTCTTATTGGGCATATTATACCTTAGAACTTAGTTTGATATTTTTATCAAAAGAAAACATTTAACAGACATGTTCGGCTTTCGTACTCCATTACGAAACTCGACCGATTCGGCTATGCCAGATACCCAAAAATCACCAGAAACGACGGAAAAGGCAGGACCTTCTCTCCTTAATGTGACAATTACCTCAAATGTGAGGAGAAGTATAGGGGAATGGGAATCTGGCAGCACCAAACCGCCAACACCCAAAAAAACAAACGTTTTGACGACCCCACCCGAACCGAAGAAAAAATCAATACTTTCCCAAGGAAACAAGTCTTTTAATGGTCCCAAGGAGACCACAGAAAGCCCCCCAAAACCCAAATATGCGTCTAGAGTTGCAGAGGCAAAAGCCTGCCTAACGTCGGCTAAGCTTCACCTCGGTAACTCTAGAAACATAAAGACCGACATAAAAACTGCAGTCACACGGGCAGTGGAACGTCTTTACCAGCTAGTTGCTGAAGCGGAAGGAACGAAAGGAAAAACAGACAAAAAAGATATAAAGACTCAGGAAAGTAGATTGGGAGCTAAAGGAGGAAAAGAACAAGAACTGGGATCGGACAGCTTTGAAGCCTCCCTGCATACTAAAACAATGCAGGACTTGATGAGGAGTTTAAAAGAGCACGGTCAGCTTGTTATGGAGTGCAAGCAACACACTCTGACCTTGACTGACCAAATAAAGTCGGCTACAGCCTTAGGTGAAGCAGCGAAAATAACCTACGCTCAAGTAGCATCAACGCGCAAGCAACAAGCAGAGCCGATACATTCCATAGTCGTATCTAGTGAAGGCGACAAAAGCGAAGAGGTCCTCGAGAAAATTCGAACCGCAGTAAATGCCAGGGCCGAAGGCATACAAATAGAGCGATTGCGAAAGGCCAGAGATCAGAAGGTCGTGGTGGGATGCAGCTCAAAAGAAGAATTGTCAAGAGTGAGGTCGAAAATTGAGAGCTTTAGTGCAAACCTCCAAGTGGAGAACATGCAAAACAAAGACCCACTGGTCATTCTCAGGGATGTTCTATCTTATAACACGGACGATGATATCGTGGCATCACTGAGAAACCAGAATAAACATCTGCTTGACGACATAACTAAAGAGGATCAGAGGCTAATCGTCAAATACAGACGCAAGACGAGAAATCCGCATACAGGACACGTAGTTATGCAGGTGTCTCCAAAGGTGTGGCAGCGCCTAACGGCGGAAGGACGGGTGCATATTGACCTCCAACGCATAAGTGTGGCAGACCAGTCGCCATTAGTGCAGTGTTCGTTGTGTCTCGGATATGGTCACGGTAGACGCCTCTGCAAAGAGACCATCGAAAAATGCAGCCACTGCGGAGGCCCACACATGTGGAATGATTGCGCAGACCGTCTCCTGGGCGCGCCGCCACAATGCTGCAACTGCACAAAGGCCAAAATTGCTACGACAAGCCATAACGCCTTCAGCCAGGACTGCGTGGTGAGGCGAAAGTGGGACGGAATAGCTCGCGCAGCTGTCTCGTATTGCTAAAGTGCAACCAAAGAGAACTATGGCAACCAAAATTGACGCACCCACCAGAAAAGAAGCGTATCGAGTTATCCAGGCGAATCTTCAACGTAAAGAACTCGCAACTCACGAACTTATGATTGAGGCAGATGAGAGGAAAGCTTCTCTTGCGTTGCTCCAGGAGCCATATGTGGGACGAACGAAGAGTATGAAAAACTACAAGGGCGCGAGGATATATCAGTGCACTGCCCAAGGAGATGGGACTATCAAGGCGGCAATAGCCGTCTTTGATAACAATATAGATGTGGTTCAGTATCCGAAATTCACAACCTGTAATATTGTGGTGGTGAAAATACGAACCAGTGCCTGGGACATCAATGTAGTCTCCTTCTACTTAGAGCCCGATCAACCCATAGAGCCATACTTGGAGCAACTCAAGAGAATAGCGAAAGAATTGGGGCCTGGAAAGTTTTTAATGGGAGGCGACACAAACGCGAAGAGTATCTGGTGGGGAAGCAACAAGATTGACCATAGAGGGGAAGAAATGGCTGGAGCGATAGAAGAAATGGGCCTTCAAATACTTAATAGAGGAGATACCCCCACTTTCTATACCATAAGAGGGGGTAAGGAATATAGAAGTCACGTCGACGTAACGGCGTGCTCTATAGATGTGCTCGACATAACAGACGACTGGCAGGTGGCAGACGACATAACGAGTTCAGATCATCGCGGGATAACTTTTAGCTTAAGACTCAGGAAGGCAAAGGGAGTTAATATTGAAAGAACAACCAGATTGTTTAATACAAAAAAAGCCAATTGGGAAGATCTGCTTCTGAAACTAGAAACACTCAAAGAGCAACAGGGACTAAACACAGCTGCCATAGAGAGAATAAATAACAAAGAGGGGTTGGACTCTCTTGTGGAGATGTATTGTGGCATAGTGCAAGAGGCATGCCGCAATACATTTCCAAAAAAGAAGTCCAACGAGAAACTTACCTCACCGTGGTGGACTGAAGAACTCGCGAAGCTGAAGAAAGACGTCGTCACCAAAAAACGTCGTATTCGATGCGCGGCGCCGGTCAGGAGAGATCTCGTAGTCGTCGAGTACCTGAAAGCAAAAGAAGAATATGAGAGTGAAGCAAAGAAAGCACAAGTTGAGGGCTGGAAGGAATTCTGTGGGAAGCAGGATAAGGAAGGGGTATGGGAAGGGATCTACAGGGTAATAGGAAGGACTACTAAGAGACATGAAGACCTGCCGCTAGTGAAAGACGGAAGGGAAACCGAATTAGCAGAGTCGGTAAAAGTACTTGCGGAGACCTTCTACGCCGAGGACTCAGAAGAAGTCGATAATGCAGACCATCAGCGAACAAGGCTTCTCGCAAAACTAGTAAATGATGTGAGCCATAATGAGAAGTATGACCCACCATTTACCATGGTAGAACTTAGAAGCGCGGTGGAAAGCTTTAACCCGAAAAAAGCTCCCGGGTCAGACGGTCTCACCGCCGATATATGTGGCAGGGTGATCTCAAAAGAACCTGGTTTTTTCCTATCGCTGGTTAACAAGTGCCTAGAGTTGGGTCATTTTCCCACCTTGTGGAAGGAAGCCACAGTAATAGTACTACGGAAACCGGGAAAAGACGATTATACCAACCCAAAATCGTATAGACCTATAGGTTTGTTGCCAGTGATGGGAAAAATCCTGGAAAAAATGATTGTAGGTAGAATGAAGCACCATCTACTACCAAGGATGAGTACTCGCCAGTATGGTTTCATGCCACAAAAAAGCACTGAGGACTCCCTCTATGACCTGATAAATCATATACGCGTTAAGTTAGCAGACAAGAAATTGATAGTCGTGGTCTCCTTGGACATAGAGGGAGCATTTGACAATGCATGGTGGCCCGCTATCAAGATCAGACTGGCTGAGGAAAAATGTCCCATAAATATAAGGAGAGTAGTAGATAGCTATCTAAAAGACAGGAAAGTTCACGTGAGGTACGGTGGACAGGAGTATACAAGAAATACCAATAAAGGATGTGTACAAGGATCAATAGGTGGACCCATCCTCTGGAACCTTCTCCTGGATACACTGCTAAAAGAGCTCGAACAGGATGACATTCATTGCCAAGCTTTCGCCGATGATGTTGTGCTAGTCTTCGATGGCGACACGGCGTTAGAATTGCAAGAACAGACAAATGCTATCCTCGCCCACGTTCGGGAGTGGGGTGTAAAAAACAAGCTTAACTTTGGTCCCCATAAAACTCAAGCTATGTTGATGACGAGGAAACTGAAATTTGACTCCCCGCGCCTGAGCATGGGCGGGGTTGGCATTGGCCTGTCTAAAGAAATAAAAATCCTGGGCCTTACGATCGATAATAAGTTGACCTTTCACAGCCACGTCACAAACGTCTGCAAGAAGGCACTAAATGTCTATAAGCAGCTCTCCAGAGCCGCAAGGGTGAGCTGGGGGCTTCATCCAGAAGTCATCCGTATGATCTACACCGCGACAGTGGAGCCCATCATTTTGTATGCGGCCGGTGCTTGGGCGATGGCGGTCACTAAGCTAGGGGTCCAGAAGCAGCTAAATGTGGTGCAGAGAGGCTTTGCTCAAAAGCTCACCAAAGCGTACCGGACTGTCTCCCTCAATTCCGCACTTGTGCTGTCCGGGATGCTGCCTCTTGATCTAAGGATACAGGAGGCGGCCGCCCTGTATAAGGCTCGGAGAGGCGTACCCCGGCCCGAGTTGGGAGACGCTGTGGTAGAGAAGGTGGTTAAATGTTCCGAACTTCCTCATCCGGCTGAACATATGAGCTTGCAGTTCGTGAGTCTGGTAGACCCTCAAGACGTGTTGAACCACAACAATCAAGCAGTGCGAATATTCACCGATGGTAGCAAAATCGACGGCAAGGTCGGAGCAGCTCTGTCCCTGTGGAATAGTGAAGCCGAGATCGGGGTCGCCAAACTTAAGCTATCACCGCACTGTACGGTCTACCAGGCGGAATTGCTGGCCATATGTGAGGCCACGAGAATCATCCTGAAACGCTCGGAAAAAAGTTTCGGAATATACAGCGACTCGATGTCTGCACTGGAGACAGTGGTTAACCTGAACACCTGTAATGCACTGGCATTTGAAACAAGGAACAACATCAGGCTCTGCTCACTTCAAAACAAGGAAGTATCCTTGTTTTGGATTAAAGCTCATGCAGGAATGGATGGTAATGAGCGTGCAGATATTCTTGCAAAAGAAGCGGCCCAAAAGCTGAAAAAGAAACCGGATCTAGATCACTGCCCACTGTCATTCGTGAAGCGACAGATCCGAACGGAGTCGCTTCACGAATGGAACCGGAGGTACAAGTCTGGGGAGACAGCCTCTGTTACAAAGATGTTCCTTCCGGACGGAATTGAGGCCTATAAAATAGTGAGGCAAATTGAACCGACTGCCGAATTGACGCAGATCCTGACGGGGCACGGTGGGTTCTCAGAATACTTGAATAGATTTAAGTGTAAGGGGGACCCATCGTGCATCTGTGAACCTGGTACTAGAGAAACAGTTGCACACATTCTTTTTGAGTGCCCTGTTTTTGGAAAAATAAGAAATGAGGCGGAACAAATATTCCAGCAAAAGTTAAACTCTAAAACTATAAGCGAATTATTTAGCAATAAAAAACTAAGGCAGACTGTTATTAACTATTGCACATATATAGCCAAAAAAGTCATAAATAGAAACAAGATGGATAAGTTATGATAAGTATATATATTGAATTATATATGCTTAAGCATATGAATAACTTGGGTCTCTTGAATTAAATATTGTTAAAAAACAAGAAGTTAAAACAGTCTCTGATCGCCATGTCAGAGGTAAAAAGCTTAAATTAAAAAAAAAAAAAAAAAAAAAAAAAAAAAAACCTAACCTAACCTAACCTAACCTAACCTAACCTAACCTAACCTAACCTAACCTAACCTAACCTAACCTAACCTAACCTAACCTAACCTAACCTAACCTAACCTAACCTAACCTAACCTAACCTAACCTAACCTAACCTAACCTAACCTAACCTAACCTAACCTAACCTAACCTAACCTAACCTAACCTAACCTAACCTAACCTAACCTAACCTAACCTAACCTAACCTAACCTAACCTAACCTAACCTAACCTAACCTAACCTAACCTAACCTAACCTAACCTAACCTAACCTAACCTAACCTAACCTAACCTAACCTAACCTAACCTAACCTAACCTAACCTAACCTAACCTAACCTAACCTAACCTAACCTAACCTAACCTAACCTAACCTAACCTAACCTAACCGTTCAAGGTGCACAACTTCCCTACCAGGTTATGCAAGCCAACTTACAGCGAAAGAAATTAGCTACAAACGAAGCCTTACTGGAAGCCAACAAGCGTAGGGTCTCAATAGCCCTGTTCCAAGAGCCATACCTGGGCACGGCAAAAAACATGAAGGCACAGAACGGAGTGCGAATTTTCCAGTGTAGTGGTCCTGAAATCGTCAAAGCAGTAATTGCAATATTCGATCCAGATATGGAAGTAGTACAATATCCTGATCTCACCACATACAATATAGTGGTTGTCGAAATTAGGACCACTGCCTGGAGAATCGCACTAGTGTCTTTCTACTTCGAGCCGGATAAACCCATAGAGCCCTATCTTGACCACCTAAGAAAAATCGAAGAGACCCTAAACGCTAAGTTGCTATTGATAGGAGGAGATTCCAATGCTAAAAACACCTGGTGGGGGAGTAAGCTGATAGATCCAAGAGGAGAGAAGATGGCGGGTGCCATTTTTGAAATGGGGCTCAACATTCTAAACACTGGAGACATACCCACCTTTGACACCATTCGTGGTGGCAAAAGGTATACCAGCCGGGTGGATCTGACTGCCTGCTCGGCGGGTGCATTGGATTTAACGGATGACTGGCGAGTCGCAGAGGACCTCACAAGCTCGGACCACAACGGCATAACTTTTAGCATAAGATTACAAAGAATAAAAGGTATGAATGTGGAGAGAACAACTAGGATTTATAATACTAGAAAAGCAAATTGGAGCCAGTTTAATGATAAAATGGACCAATTGAAATTAGACCACCAAATCCATTCATACATAGACCAAATTAATGATAGAGAAAGTACAGAATTAGCAATTACAAAATATACCAAAATAATTACAGAAACATGCACAGAAGTGATACCGAAAAAGAAAAAGAATACAAAACTTACCGTGCCGTGGTGGTCCGAAAAGCTTGCAGCAATGAAGAGGGAAGTCGCCACCAGACGCCGAAGAATCCGATGTGCCGCGCCTGTTCGTAGACCTATGGTGGTCGCAGAGTACCTGGAACAAAAGGAGAGTTACGAAACTGAAGTGATGAGAGCTCAAACAAAGAGCTGGATGGATTTCTGCAGCAAGCAAGACAGAGAAACGGTTTGGGAAGGGATTTATAGAGTAATAGCCAGAACCACTAAAAGGGAAGAGGACGTGCCACTGATGAACAATGGGAGGGTGCTTGATATGGAAGGCTCGGCAAAATTATTGGCAAACACATTTTACCCCGAAGATCACAACGGAACCGACAATATAATACATGGAAGGGTCAGAGCGGCCGCAGGGAGCGTGAATGACGGAAACCATTCTGAAGAATGTGATCCGCCATTCACGATCACCGAATTAAAGTCTGCTCTGAGCTCTTTCAACCCAAAAAAGGCTCCGGGTGCGGATGGATTTACGGCAGACATATGCCAAAAAGCCGTAGGAAATGATCCCAATCTCTTTTTGGAACTCCTTAACAAATGCCTGGAACACCAATGCTTCCCAAAGGTGTGGAAGGAGGCCGTTGTAGTTATTTTGAAAAAACCCGCGAAAGATGATTATACGGTCCCCAAATCTTATAGACCGATCGGCCTCCTCCCAATATTAGGCAAAGTGTATGAAAAGATGTTGGTGGCTCGCTTGAAATTTCACGTCTTACCCAAACTCAGTACCCGCCAATATGGTTTTATGCCCCAGAGAAGCACCGAAGACTCCCTCTATACCCTGATGCAATTCATTCGGAAGAAGTTAGACCAAAAGAAGCTAATCACACTGATATCGCTGGATATAGAGGGGGCCTTCGACAGCGCCTGGTGGCCAGCAATAAAAATGAGACTGGCGGAAGCGAAATGCCCAATGAACATTAGACGGGTATTTGACCACTATTTGACCGATAGAAGGGTAACAGTTAGATATGGTGGGAAGGAAGCATCCACAAACACTTCTAAGGGTTGTGTCCAAGGATCAATAGCCGGCCCCATATTGTGGAATCTTCTCTTAGATCCACTATTGAAGATTTTGGAGGAAAGGGGGGATTACGTTCAGGCTTTCGCCGATGACGTTGTCCTCGTCTTTGACGGAGACCAGGCCCAGGAGATTGAAAGTAGGGCCAATGCTGCCCTTGCGCTTGTTGAGGAGTGGGGTGTCCAAAACAAGCTTAAGTTTGCAGCCCACAAGACAAATGCAATGGTGCTAACCAAAAAACTTAAATATGACACACCACGACTCAGCATGGGTGGGGTCAGCATTGGTCTTACCGACGAAATAAAACTACTAGGGCTAACAATAGATAGTAAATTGACCTTTAATAGCCATGTAGCCAATGTTTGCAAAAAGTCAATGTCCGTATACAAACAACTCTCAAGGGCAGCCAAGGTCAGCTGGGGCCTCAATCCTGACATTGTTAGAACTATATACGTAGCAACAATTGAACCTATCATGGCATATGCTGCCAGCGCGTGGGTACCAGCGGCACGTAAATTAGGGACCGTGAAGCAGTTGAACAATATACAAAGAGGCTTTGCCCAAAAAATGTGCAGGGGTTATCGAACTGTCTCTCTCAACTCGGCGCTGGTCCTGTCTGGAATACTCCCCCTAGACCTGCGAATTCGCGAGGCGGCGTTATTATACGAAGCCAGGAGAGGGGCACCCCAGCCGGGACTAGCGGACAGGGTGGTAGAGCAAGTAACTTCTGCACTAAGTGCCCCACACCCAGCCGAGCATACGTGCCTGGAGCTCAAAAGCCTGTCAGACCATGAACAGTTGAAAGCTAATAGTGAATTCGATCTCTGCATATACACAGACGGTAGCAAGATTGAGGGCAAGGTTGGAGCTGCGCTATCCATATGGGATGGCGAAACCGAAACCAAAGCCCTTAAACTTGCTCTGCCGTCATATTGCACTGTATACCAGGCCGAGCTCTTGGCACTATGCAAAGCAACGGAAGAGGTTCGTAAAAGTATATACCGCAGCTTTGGAATCTACAGCGACTCCATGGCAGCGCTTCAAACGATCACAAATCTTAGCTCTCTTCATCCCCTAGCAGTGGAAGCACGTAAAAATTTGAAAACCGCAGATATCCAGCATAAAAAAGTACAACTCTTCTGGATTAAAGCTCACGCTGGACTCGAGGGGAATGAGAGAGCAGACCTTCTTGCCAAGGAGGCCGCTGTGGGTTCCAAACGCAAGCCTGACTATGACCTATGCCCGATCTCATTCGTCAAGCGAAACATCCGTCAGGCCTCGCTTGACGAATGGAACCAAAGGTACAAAAACGGCGATACAGCAGGTATAACGAAACTCTTCTTTCCGGACGCGGTGGCGGCATATGCTGTAGTTCGGAAAATGAAGGTCACCAGCATTACTACTCAAGTCATGACGGGGCATGGTGGGTTCTCCGAGTACTTAAATCGCTTTGGGTGCAAGGAGAGCCCATCATGTATCTGCGAACCTGAAGCAAAAGAAACCGTACCTCATTTATTATTGGAGTGCCCAGTGTACGCATCCGAAAGATACAATGTAGAGCAAAGGATAGAGCAAAAGTTAACAATACAAACTATTGGAAATATAATGTTAGGAAAATGTAGAGACGTATTTTTGGAATTTTGTAATTTAATTGTAAGGAAAACAATAGAAAGGAACAAATGAGACATAAAGTCATGTTGACTAAGTATTTGTTAAATATTTATGTATCAACATGTAAAGTAAGAAATAGCTGTAAAAATTTAAATTAAGGAAATTCTATATGAAAACATGTGTAAAATATAAGTTATGAAATAAGTTAGGTTGAATCTAGTTTTTAAGAGAAAACACTGCATTGTATACTTGTAATTCCCCTGGCTGTCAAAATAAAATGGTAACAACTGAGGGCTCCCGTACGAAAATCCGGAGCTCTCGAGCCGCTATGCAAAGTATGGATGAACAAAAAAAAAAAAAAAAAAAAGGTATAAATCCATGTACTGCAAACAAAGTCTCTGCTTCATAGTAGAGGTATAACGTATGTACACACAATAAAATAAAAAAAAAAAAAAAAAAACCTAACCTAACCTAACCTAACCTAACCTAACCTAACCTAACCTAACCTAACCTAACCTAACCTAACCTAACCTAACCTAACCTAACCTAACCTAACCTAACCTAACCTAACCTAACCTAACCTAACCTAACCTAACCTAACCTAACCTAACCTAACCTAACCTAACCTAACCTAACCTAACCTAACCTAACCTAACCTAACCTAACCTAACCTAACCTAACCTAACCTAACCTAACCTAACCTAACCTAACCTAACCTAACCTAACCTAACCTAACCTAACCTAACCTAACCTAACCTAACCTAACCTAACCTAACCTAACCTAACCTAACCTAACCTAACCTAACCTAACCTAACCTAACCTAACCTAACCTAACCTAACCTAACCTAACCTAACCTAACCTAACCTAACCTAACCTAACCTAACCTAACCTAACCTAACCTAACCTAACCTAACCTAACCTAACCTAACCTAACCTAACCTAACCTAACCTAACCTAACCTAACCTAACCTAACCTAACCTAACCTAACCTAACCTAACCTAACCTAACCTAACCTAACCTAACCTAACCTAACCTAACCTAACCTAACCTAACCTAACCTAACCTAACCTAACCTAACCTAACCTAACCTAACCTAACCTAACCTAACCTAACCTAACCTAACCTAACCTAACCTAACCTAACCTAACCTAACCTAACCTAACCTAACCTAACCTAACCTAACCTAACCTAACCTAACCTAACCTAACCTAACCTAACCTAACCTAACCTAACCTAACCTAACCTAACCTAACCTAACCTAACCTAACCTAACCTAACCTAACCTAACCTAACCTAACCTAACCTAACCTAACCTAACCTAACCTAACCTAACCTAACCTAACCTAACCTAACCTAACCTAACCTAACCTAACCTAACCTAACCTAACCTAACCTAACCTAACCTAACCTAACCTAACCTAACCTGCAAGCTCATAAGACCAGCGCTATGCTGCTCACCAAAAAACTAAAGTTCACTCCTCCAACACTCACCATGTCCGGCACCGAAATATCCTTGGTTGGAGATATCAAACTTCTCGGCCTCACCATCGACCGTAACCTGAACTTTAATAAGCACGTCACTAATATATGTCGAAGATCGACTGATATATATAAACAACTAGCGTGCGCGGCCAAGGTCACGTGGGGGCTGAACGGAGAAATCGTCAGAACAATTTATGTCGCGGTGATAGAGCCAATAATAACATATGGGGCTTGTGCCTGGGCAGAGGCATCGAAACTAGAGATGAACAAAACAATGTTGGACGCACTCCAGAGGGGCTTTGCGCAGAGAACATGTAAGGCATATAGGACAACCTCGCTAACATCAGCACTTGTCTTATCTGGACTACTGCCTATAGACCTGCGCATCCTGGAATCTGCAGCCCTGTACGAGGCAAAGAAAGGAATCTCAGCCGACTTCCTGCCGCCTGGCCGTACCCTTGAGAAGAAGGTAAAAGTCCTAGACTTACCACATCCATCGTACCAAATAACAACCACGTACGAACTTCTCGAGGATATGGAGGAGGGCACCCAAAAAACTCACCAACTTGCTGGCCCGCAGGTTTACACTGATGGCAGTAAGAAGGAGGGGAGAGTAGGGGCAGCCTTCACGTGGTGGGAGGACGGCAGAGAAACCCATAACCAGGTCTTCAGCCTAGACCCCACATGCACGGTGTTCCAGTCAGAGCTATATGCACTCCATAGAGCACTGCAGAAGGTAAAAGAGAGCAACGAGCCTGTAGTAAACATCCTGAGCGACTCAAGGTCTTCTCTGGAACTACTGAACGGCCCAAAGCTGATCCACCCTCTCGCAAAAACCATCAAAGAGTGCATAGCAGAAATCCGTGCTCAAGGGAGACAGGTGCGGCTATTTTGGCTAAGAGCCCATGTCGGTACCGCAGGGAACGAAAGGGCCGACCAACTGGCCAAGGAGGGTGCGGAAAGAGAGGCAGAGGAGCTAGACTACGCGGAGGTGCCCTTGTCATACATCAAACGAAAGATCAGAGAGGAGTCATTGCTAAAGTGGCAGGACAGATATGACTCCTCCCAGACCGGGTCAACAACAAAAGCCTTTCTCCCAGACGTAAGCAGTGCATACAAACTGGTAAGAGAAATAAGGCTGACCCCTCTTCAGGTCCAAGTAATGACAGGGCACGGCGGGTTCGGGGAATACCTGCACCGGTTCAGACTGAGAAGCAGTCCCGGATGCGAGTGTGACCCGACCTGTAGCGAATCGGTCTGGCACCTTCTGCTGGAATGCCCGCGCTTCCTAACCCACCGACATGATCTGGAGTGCAACATCAATGAAAACCTCACAAAGGACATAATGCCGCAGCTCCTGGCGTCCAAAGCAACCAGAACCAAAATGCTGTCGTACATGGAACAGGTGGCTGCAATAGCGGTTGGCAGAAATAGCACCCTAACGTCAAGCCAACCAGACAGACCTAGTGCGGCAGCAGAGACCACACAAAGTACAACACTGCATATGACACAGACACAAATACCGACATCACACAAACCAACAAACTACATAATCACACAACACGGGGAACTAGGTAGGCCTGGCATCCGAATCCGGGGAGTTGCACTCTTTATGGATAACAACACGGAGACAATGGGAATAGCCTTCTGCAACGCCAGGGCCAAAACTTCCGTCTACATTTCACCGGGCCTCGGCGCCCTTCTCAACGGCAGCACCTCTAAAATCACCATGAGACGTAAAGTCTACAATGCTTTGCCAGAGGTTCTCATCGAAGGTCAGCGGTGCAGGATAGTGCGAGAGAAAAACAAATCTATCGCACTGTTCAGCACTGACGACACTACTGAGTTCAGGCAAGCATGTGAGATGCTGCAAAGAGTGGGTAGCCGGGGCGCGGAAGGTACCACTCCACCCAAAAAGTTCAGCGTGGACGCAATGGTCGTGGGGTACACGAGAGGTGAAACCAGGGACTACATAGGAGCCCTATCAGCCTCCAAGTACCACGAGATTGTGGTGTACGAGGATCGAGGTCAACACCTGGGTCATCTTATATCGCAAAATCGAGACCAAGGCGCTCCCGCTACTCCAACCGACTACTGGGGACATCCGGTAAGGAATCCTGACTTCAGTGGGTCGGAAAGACTGGAGCAAAGAGTGGAGGCGGAGAAGGCAGAAGCGAGGCGCAGTAAAGAGAGCAGGGACGGAGAAAAGAAAATGTCCCAACTTACAAAAACCCTCACACAGGCCAACCTACATATTCCACATAAAAGCGCTAAACACACCAAACAAATAGCTTGGAGAGCGAGTTCTCAGGAGGCCAAGACTTCAAAGAAACCACCTACTAACACCATCGAGCTCAAGTTGCGAACTAGGGCAGATATGGGTCAAGTCTCCCCCCCAACCCTTCTTCCGGCGGCCACTCCACAGGAGCACATGTGGAACGCGTTCATGGAGTTCGTAGCCGCAACTAAAGCCACGCGAAAAGTAAGTGAGGATGTGTGCAGCAAAATACTGCAAACTTACCAGCATGGCAATAGGGAGCTGCTGCAAACTCTAATGGACGAGGGGGAGGCTGCTGTGTACGACAATGATGCTTGCAAAGTCTTACTTGGCAAGATGTCAGGAGACTACATGGCGGCCTACTGCAATGGCGTGGGCTTTGTAGAGAAGGAGAACCAGCCGAAAGGGGAAGGTGAACAACAGGAAGGTGGGGAGCTACGCTTCCGGGTACCAACAGGCGAATCAATAGTGGTAGTGGCGAAGTGCACAAAGGTGATGCTGGACGAGAGGATACTTGGGATGGCTGGCCTTTCCGAAGGCAAAGTACCGGAGCACTGGACCACAACCACATTCACCTGGGTCAATGGGGTCCCTGGTTGCGGCAAAACAACTTGGGTGTTGTCTCGAACAGACTTGAAAGAAGATATCATAGTCACAACCACCACCGAGGCCACCAAGGACTTGAGGGAAAAGTTGGTGCCGCGATTTGGAGAGCGACAAACAAAACGCCGAGTAAGAACCATGGCGTCACTACTGGTTAATGGTATCCAGGAGGGCGAATCATGCAGACGCCTCATAGTGGATGAGGCCCTCATGAACCATTTCGGTGCCGTAGTGCTTGCAATCCAGATCGTGAGAGCCGACAAAGCCCTCCTGATAGGGGATAACAACCAACTGCCCTACATAGATAGGAACAACCTCTTCAGGCTACAGTACACTAGACCTAACAAAATCACCAACATAACAAAAGAGCTGTTGTGTACGTGGAGAAGTCCACTGGACGTAGCTTATGCCCTCAGCGAGGTTTATGGGGGCATATACTCGGCCAGAACCACAATGAGGTCCCTCAAGATGAGTCGATACACGGGAGCGAGAATACCCAGGACGGACAACACTTTATACCTAGTCCACACCCAGGCTGAAAAGACATTTCTCATCAGCCAGGGTTTCGGTGAAAATGAGGGTTCTCGCACCCTGACCATCCACGAGTCTCAGGGACTTACATTTGAGACTGTATATATAATACGAACCACGGCAGCTCGATCACATATACTCACCAGCGTCCCACATGCGGTGGTGGCCATCTCCCGACACACAAAGACCTGTGTCTACTTCACGGACTGCGTGACAGACGACGCTACGGCTCGTCTAATCGCTCGTGCGGAGTTGGCCACCGATTCCAAAATTATGGACTACAACTTGAGGATGGCAATAAAAAGCGGAGACGAGCCGGTACGGGATGCAATCATTGCTACCCTGGAGCAAACACCCTCGTCTCCGTTACCATCTGACCGGACGATTGATTAAAAACGGTGCCGATATAAAAAAAAAAAAAAAGTTGTAACATAGTTAAGTTGTCTGTAAGCTAGCATAATGTTATAGCAATACACAATAGAAAAAAAAAACAGACAAGAAAAAAATAAAAGAAAATAAATAACAAAAATGAAAACAGTACAATGCATGATTACATATACATATATATATAAAAAAAAAAAAAAAAACAAAAAAAAAAATAAAAAAAAAAAAAACAAAAAAACAAAAAAAAAATATATATATAAAAAAACACAAAAAAAAAAAACAAAAAAAAAAAGAAAAGAAAAATAATAATATTAATAATAATTTTAAGTAGATAAGTATAGTTTTTAAGAAAATATGACGAGCTCATCATTACATGGAGCGATTTGTAAATAAAACTATAATTAAACATTCAAAAACTTTAAAATAAAAAAAGTGCGGACCAGAGAGTCCGCAGACTGTAAATTCATTAAAAAAAAAAAAAAAAAAAAAAACCTAACCTAACCTAACCTAACCTAACCTAACCTAACCTAACCTAACCTAACCTAACCTAACCTAACCTAACCTAACCTAACCTAACCTAACCTAACCTAACCTAACCTAACCTAACCTAACCTAACCTAACCTAACCTAACCTAACCTAACCTAACCTAACCTAACCTAACCTAACCTAACCTAACCTAACCTAACCTAACCTAACCTAACCTAACCTAACCTAACCTAACCTAACCTAACCTAACCTAACCTAACCTAACCTAACCTAACCTAACCTAACCTAACCTAACCTAACCTAACCTAACCTAACCTAACCTAACCTAACCTAACCTAACCTAACCTAACCTAACCTAACCTAACCTAACCTAACCTAACCTAACCTAACCTAACCTAACCTAACCTAACCTAACCTAACCTAACCTAACCTAACCTAACCTAACCTAACCTAACCTAACCTAACCTAACCTAACCTAACCTAACCTAACCTAACCTAACCTAACCTAACCTAACCTAACCTAACCTAACCTAACCTAACCTAACCTAACCTAACCTAACCTAACCTAACCTAACCTAACCTAACCTAACCTAACCTAACCTAACCTAACCTAACCTAACCTTTTTTTTTTTTTTTTTTTTTTTTTTTACGTGGGGAAATGCATTACGCATACCACCGGTACCCGGGGGGGTACCCGATGGTTATGTGGGACTCCCGTATAGGCCGGTATACCCACTAAAACCCCACGGTGTTCCTCCTTCAGCCGTATCCTGGCGAAGCGGGTGCGCCGAAGCATTCTTCCGCGTCGCCCAGCGGCTCTGCTCGCCGAATAACCTCAACGGCAAGCCCCTCTCTGTTGGAAGGTGAGGTCCTCGTCCCCGTCCCAAATTGACAAGGGCCCCAGCCTTCACTCCTTCGCAAGGCTTGCACCGAACACCTAAGTGTAAGCCTTACTCCTGGGTCCGCATGCGAGTCGCAGCAGCTTCCCCCGAAGCCGCCGCTCGCGGGCCCTCATGGCGGCATTCGCTGGAGGTCATCTCTGACCCTGCGACGACGCCGCGGTCGCCTAGCGCGAGTCGCGGAGGTGGCCGTAGCTTCCCTTTCGCGCTCCGCGTCCTCCTTCTGGGACATTACTGTCTCGCAGAAGGAGAGCATCGCTCGCCACGTCGTCTCGCTCTGGACCATCGATCTCACGACGGTCGGGAGCGAGAGGTCGCGGCCCACATCTGCAACTAGGACCCGGCGCTCCGCTTCCCAAGCAGTACACACCGCTAGGGTGTGTTGCGCCGAGTCTTCGTTGCCGCTACCACAGTGATGGCACTGTGACGACTCCTCCCGTCCAATCCGATGCAGGTAGTCTCCGAAGCAGCCGTGCCCGGAGAGTACCTGCGTCAGTCGGAACGTCAGGGAGCCGTGTTCCCTTTCCAACCACTCCTGCATGACTGGGAACACCGCTTCCACCGTTCGGCGCCCTGCCTCAGCTGAGGCGAGCCTCTCACTCCACCGATCAAGCAGCACCGTGCGTAGCTCCGCTCGGTGCGCTTCAACTTCTCTGGGCGCAGGGTAGAATTCATGCGCCCGTGCCTCTTCACGCCACTGAAACAGCGACGCGAGGGTTTTGGCATCGAGGTCCCACGGTGGAGTCCCAGCCAGGAGGCGCGCCGCCTCGCCCGAGATCGTGCGGTACCCTCGAACGATCCTTATGGCCATCACTCTCTGTGCGCGAAGCAGGAGAGTGACATTCTCCCTTGTGAGGCCGTCGGCCCATACGGGAGCGCCGTATAGGGCCATGGACCGCACGATGCCGGCGTACAGACTTCGGCAGGACACAGATGGACCCCCCAAGTTCGGCAACAGGCTGCTCAAGGCCCCCGCCGCCTTCAGCAACTTCGGGAGCAAACCCCTAAAGTGTGCCCCAAAGTTCCATCGACTATCAAGGACCAGCCCCAAGTACTTCAGGGTTGGCTTGACGACGATGGAACTTCCACCGACTACGATGTGTAGGCCGGGAGGTGGTGTGTTCCGAGGGCCGTGAAACAGCAGCGCCTCAGACTTTGAAAGGGCCACCTCCAGGCCCAGCCTCCTAATCCGACCCACAACATGGGCCACTCCGGCCGTGGCCAGTACGCATGCCGCGCGAGGCGACTCACCCCGGGCGGTGACGAGCGTATCGTCAGCATAGCAGGTGACCTGCACGCCCGGGAGATTCGCTCCTCGCAGCACCCAATCGTACCCGATGTTCCACAGGAGGGGTCCGAGGACTGACCCCTGCGGAACACCGCATACCATCTGGTGGCGTAACCACCCGTCACGCCCCTCATACCTCACCCACCTCTGGGAGAGGTAGGAATCGATCAGGCGGCGGAGGTAGGGAGGTACCTGATGATATCGAAGTGCCTCCGCAATAGCACTCCAAGGCAAGGTGTTGAAAGCGTTGGCGATGTCCAAAGACACCGCCAAAACAACCTCGCCCCGGGCAACCGCTTCCTCCGATAGCTCCCTCACGCGCTTGATCGCATGGATCGTAGATCGACCCGGCCTAAACCCAAACTGGCTGGGACTCAGGTCCGGACCGACCGAGGACATGTGGCCGATGAGGCGGGCGGCCAAAAGGCGCTCAAAGAGTTTGCCCACCTCGTCGAGCAGCACGATGGGGCGATACGCCCCCGGCGACTCCGCAGGGCGGCCTTCCTTTTTAAGCAGGACAAGTTTGCCGGTCTTCCAGAGGACCGGAAACTCGCCCCGATTGATGCAGAGATTAAAGAGGGCGCAAAGGCGCGGACCCAGTTCCTGTAGGGCCAGCGCCAGCGCCCTTCCGGGTATTCCATCTGGACCCGGCGCCGTGTTTTTGGTACGTAGCCTCCGCACTGCACGCCGGATCTCCTCTGCACTGACCCCAGAAACTGTCTCCTCCGAGACTGGCTCCATCCCACCGCCCGGGGCCATCACTGGTGGTGTTGTTCCCAGCCGGTGGGGGAACAAAGTCTTCACCACCTCCTCCAGGAAGCACGGCTGGAGAGTCCTCGATAGTGGGGGAGCATATGGGCGTAATTTGCCTCGCACCTGCCGGTACGGGCGCCCCCACGGGTTGTCATTGAGGGTCGACAGCAGCGTCTCTCGGGCTTCCTCCTTAGAGCGGGTAATGGCTAATTGTAGGGCCTTTTTAGCCAGATTATAGGCCTCCCGCAGCTCAACCTCCCTCGCAATCCACGCCTGGCCTGCTTCGGTATTCGGAGGTGGACGCCTTCTCCGACGGTGGCGGGTGTATTGGCGTCTGGCAGGTACGCACACTATGCGTAGCTGACCGATTTCGTCGGACCACCAATACACACGTCGTGGTGGCACAAAGGCCTTGGCCCTCGGCATCGCCGCATCACAAATGGAGGTCATGGTTTGGCAGAATGATTCTGCCTCTCCATGGACGTCTTCCGACATCTGCGGAAATGACCACGCCGCCACGATTGCCGCCTCCTTCAGCAGCTCAGCGTCCAGGCGCTTCAGCACCCAACGCGGGCCACCTTCACGCGCTGCACCGGGTACTGGAAGTCCGGAGGTCTGGGCGGAGACGTCGAACCGAATGTAACGATGATTCGACATATTCTCCACCTCCTCACACACTCTCCATCCCACAACGCGCCTTGCGATCGCAGGACTGGCAAAAGTTAAGTCCACTATGGACTCTCCTTGAGGTCCCACGAAAGTAGGGACGCTGCCCGTGTTGAGTAGGTTCAGCCCTGCCGCGATAGCCCACAACTCCAGGGGGTCGCCCCTCTCGTTGGCCTCCTTTGAGCCCCATGTCGGGGAATGGGCATTAAAATCTCCAGCCACGATGACTGGGTGAGGTTGACATCTGCCAACCAGGTCACTCAGACGAGAGAGGAAAACCTCAAACTCAGAGAGCGGCCTGTTTGGCGAGAAATATACGCCCACGATGGCCACGTCCCCCAGCAGGACCGAGACGCATCCCCGACCCTTCGCTACTTTTTCGAAGGGTGGGGAGCCAGCGGCACCACGGCGGACGATGGCCACCAAGCCATCTTCATCTGTCACCCAGTCATCGCTGCTGGGTGGGACGAAATACGGCTCAGCCATTATGGACACATGAATCGACCACTCCGCCATGCTCTGGACCATAAGATCCTGGGCGGCAGAGCAGTGATTCAGGTTCCCCTGTAGGACGCGGAGTTGGGCCATCTAATTCCCTGTCGTGTCCATCCTCTCTTGTGCCGGCCT
Source organism: Aproaerema taeniolella (assembly GCA_949987775.1). Taxonomy (NCBI): domain Eukaryota; kingdom Metazoa; phylum Arthropoda; class Insecta; order Lepidoptera; family Gelechiidae; genus Aproaerema; species Aproaerema taeniolella. The sequence goes on along the minus strand of OX465265.1, from coordinate 16,047,709 downwards.
CGTGGGCACAGCCTTGGGCTGTTGTTTCTGGGACTTCTCCCCGGAAGCAGCTCTAGCATCTCCACCTTTTCGCCCGGTGGCAACCTCCTTACAGGCGGGGCTGCCCAGGCGGTGACTGGCCGACCGCTTCGCAGCTGCGCAGATGACGCAGTGTGAAGCAGCCGTGCAGTTTGAAGCCTTGTGGCCTTCCTGACCACAGTTGAAGCACTGGTTGCTTCGGTCTGCGGCCGAGCATTCCTTCCCTACGTGCCCCAGTTCGAGACATCGGAAGCAACGCAGTGGGCGCGCCTTCAGCAGCCGCACCTGCACCGACACCCACCCAATCTGAATTCTTCCGCTCTCCATCAGCTTTTGCGCAGCAGTGACCGGGCACTGGAACCAAATTGATCCCAGGCCGGACGACGCAGCGCGACTAATGGGGCCGGTCCTGACTTGATCGACGAGACAGCCTCCCTTGTCAGCGACCACTTGCGCTACCTCCTGCGGGGTGACCGAATCGTCCAACCCGGACACCCTCATGTCCGCCATTTTGGTGGGCCTAGAGACCTTCACGGCGGGCCCCAGCACCTCACTAATCCTGGCGGCCAGCAGGTCCGCCTTATCGCCACTAGTGACGCCTGGAACTTCTAAAATACGTGCGCCAGTCACCGCACGACGGATGCGCAGGGGCGGAAGGCCCATTTCAGCGATAGGAATTGCAGCCTTTGCTTTCCCTAATGCTTCCGCGTAAGTGACACCCCTTTCCACGGCTTCCGGCTGCAGCATAACCACAACTGCAGCCGACCGTGGAGCGCGAAGCTTACGCTTCTTCGGGGACTGCTTTAGCGCCTTAGCAGTTGCCGCGGAGGCTGGCCGGTCCTTCTTCGCCTTTTTATTTTTCCCCTTCTTCTTTTTGTTTTTCCCACCCACGAGCTGCCAATCTCCATCTTCATCCTTGGGAGCAGATGGGGGAGGCTGAGCCGAGGCGGGACTGGGAGCCGGGGTGGTGGTGGCCTTCTTCTTTCGGGCTTTTGCCGGTTTCGCTGCTTGTTGTTTTTTAGTTGCGTCCTGTTTAGGAGCAGACTTAGCAGCTGCCGGCGTAACAACCTCCTTGGTAGCTGTCACGGAAGCGGCCGTTGCCGTTGGCCGGACAGCGTTACCAGCCACTGAAGCCGCGCTTCTGTCCGCCGCAAGAGGTGGACGGATCCGCTTCTCTGGGAGAAGCCTATCTTCCAGTCCCGCCAGCTTAGCATTGACCATGTTGCCTACCTGACGCATAATAGAGCTGGTTATGTCCTCCGCCTGGAAGGCAGGCTCAGAGGATGGTCGGTGCGGACTGGAGTTCCCCCCCGGAACTAGGTCCTCGAATAGGCCGACGGCAGGGGACAGCAAGGGCGGCCGGTTAATGGAGGCTTTGAGGGCGTCCATTTCTCTTCTTAGGGTGGCCACCTCCTTTTTCAGCCTACCGTTTTCGGCTGTGAGCCGTGCAGTCTCCGCTGAGGCAGAGACAATGCGCAGCTCGCCCGCGAGGTCGGTGATGGTGGCTACCGCCCTATTTATTGCACCTTTCATGGTGCCCTTCATGTTGGAGGACTTGCGGGTAGCCTCACCAATAACCTTGGCACAGTTTTGGAGTTGTTCTGCCAACTCACTCGGGGACTTCATTGCTGTTTCGGGCAAAACCTTCTGAGCCAACTCAGCTACTTCAAGCTGAGCCCGCAACTCAAGATTTTCCTCCTGGGCTTTGAGGAATTGCTCCTTCGTTTTGGCAAGTCCTACGTACTGGCCAGTCGATGGGGGCCTTCCTCTGCCCCTTCTCTTTGGAGAGGTTGCTCTAACCTTAGGAGCCGGCCGCAGTTCCTCGTCGGAGTCGCCGCGATCGGACCCATCGGTCCTTGCATTTTGTGACCGTTTTCGGCCAATGTCAGCCCAGAATTTACCGGGGCCGATCTCCTGCGACAGCGAATCGATCGAAGCGGTTGACATGCGCGAGCTACAACGCTCACTGTCATTTGCACGATCCGCTGACACGTCTATTCGCTCGAGCGACACGGTAAGATGCCGAGTTCGCTCGAGTGACGCCATCTGTGACATGAGCTCCCGACTCCTGCCGCTAAGAGTCGGGAGATCACTCCCAATATTCTGCCCCTCACAGGGTCTAATGGCGCTGACCACGCCGTGCCCAGAGCACTGAGCCACTTCCGGGGTGGTGGATCCCGAAAGCGGTCCAGATATCTCCGTGGACTTTGCGTCCACTTTAAGGGCGGAAACCTTCTGTGCCTCAGCACTCTCCACTTCAACGTCTTTCTTTTCAAAATAATACTTAAGTCTCTTCTCTATTTCTTCCTCAATATCAATTTTTTCCATAATAGATCCCACGAGAATGGGGGAAAACAACAGTCCACCCAGGCAGAGACCCCTGTACCTGGGTAACCCTAATACCACTGGGGTGCGGGAAGTACCCCAGGGTTGGTCGCTAGCGACGGAGATACTCCCCCGCCACCTGCTCTTGCGAACAGGTGCCCTGACGCCGCGCTAAGACCCGAAGGTGCCCCAGCGCCAGGAACTTGAGGTTTTTTAGTGAGGTATTCTCCTCTTGGGCCAGCCAATTAAGGCAAGCCCCCTGGTCTCAGACTAGGCCGCGAGACATGACCACAGCACCTAGACTGGGATAACAGGTTCGCCGGCGGTGACCGAGGCCTGTCCGAAAGGCCATGACTTCATGGCCCCCGAACCCGCCGCCCGAGGCACTCTTCGCCTCCTCCTAAGTGGTTTTTTCAGAGGTTGTCTCCTCGCGGCCCCCCCTACAATGTAGGAGCGGCCCCCATTCCTTAGAAATATCTAAGGGCTACGGGTTGCCCGACAGTCCTCTCGAGAACTGCCGCGCAGGACAGGCGGCTACGCCCCCTCCAGTGGATTTTTTACAGAGGTTGTCTCCTCGCGGCCCCACCCAAAAGAATTGGGAGCGGCCCCCGGCCCTAAAATGTTCCACCACAGACACCAAGGGTTACGGGTTGCCCGCCGCTGGTCAAAGCCAGTGCCTGCCCAGAAATATCCAGACAGGAACGACGCGCTGGATTCCATTTCGTTCCGCTGCAACGGTCGAGTTAAAGCGACAGTCCCAAGCGCTGCAGCGTTAAGCCCCTCCGCCACGACAAGGCAAGAATCCGTTGGGGGGAACCTAACCTAACCTAACCTTTTTTTTTTTTTTTTTTTTTTTTTTTTTTTTTTTTTTTTTTTTTTTTTTACTTTGGGAAATGCGTTACGCATACCACACAACTCTCGGGGTGAGTCGTGTGGTTATGTGGGACTCCCGTTATTCGGTATACCCACTAAAACCCAAAGATGTTCCTCCTTCCCGCTTTCGTCGTGGTCACGGGAACGCAATTGCACACAACCGCGAACACGACAGCGGACGCCCTTTCAGGCCCTCCTCCGAGTGGTGCCCATCACTCGTCTCCGCCGAGGGCTCCCCGGAACATTTAGGGAGCCCACCAGCTCGGGACCCTTGATGCGGGCAGTGATCCCCCGATACACCACCCGCGGGTCCTCATCATGGCGGCGCACGGTCTAGCGCAACTAAATACGCCCGCCGGCGTCGCCCCAGCCTCCTTCGGCGAATGGGGAGCGAGTCGATGGCGTCTTCTCGCTCCCGCTCGGCCGCTTCTTTCTGCGACATGACTGTGTCGCTGAAAGAAGCGACCGCTTGCCAGGCCTCCTCACTATCCACCATGGCGCTGATCACGGTGGGCAGTGACAAGTCCGCTCCCAGGACGGCGGACAAGGCAGTGCGAGGGACCTCCCATGCTGGGCACTCCTCGCGCGTGTGCTGTGCCGTGTCCACAGCCCCACCAACACAATGGTGGCACGCCGGATCGGGCTCCCTTCCAGCCACCCTAAACAGATACTCACCGAAGCAGCCGTGCCCGGTGAGCACCTGAGTGAGGCGGAAGCTGGGAGCACCGTGTCGGCGTTCGACCCATTCTCGGAGAACCGGCCGAATCGCCGCCACCAGCTGTCGACTCGCCGTCGGCACCTCCAAACGCTCCTTCCACATCCGGAAGAGGTCGTCACGGACCTCGTCCCTCCACCGCGCGATCTCCAACGGATGCGGGAGGAGTCCGCCGTCCCTTGCTTCAGCCCGTCGCCTGTAAACCGCCGCGAGGACCTGTGCATCCAGATCCCACGGCGGACTCCCAGCAAGCAGGCATGCCGCATCGTTGGACACTGTTCGGTACGCCCTGGCCACTCTGAGCGCCATGGCCCGCTGCGGACGCCGCAGCAGGGTCCGGTTTTGGGCGCTCAGAGTATCCGCCCATATGGGCGCACCGTACAGAGCCATCGAGCGCACCACCCCCATGTACAGGCGGCGGCACGCTCCTCCGGGGCCTCCGAGATTAGGCAGGACTCTGCCGAGCGCCCCGGCTGCGGCCACCAACCTTGGGGCTAAGCGGCGGAAGTGCTCCTGGAACGCCCATCTGCCATCGAGAACGAGTCCGAGATATTTCATTGTCGTACTGATGGCGATGGACGCTCCACCCACCACGATTTGGGAACCTTGAGGCGGCGCGTTCCGAGGCCCATGGAAAGCTATGGCCTCGGATTTGTGCAGGGCGACCTCAAGGCCCAGCCGCCTGATCCGGTGGACCACCTGCGCCACACCTGCGGTGGCGAGGACTTTTGCCTCGCGATGGGTGCTGCCGGACGCCGTCACGAGGGTGTCGTCGGCGTAGCACGTCACTTCGACCCCCCGCAACGTAGCCCCGCGCAGCACCCAGTCGTATCCGATGTTCCACAGGAACGGCCCTAAGACCGATCCCTGCGGAACACCGCACGACATCTCGTGTCGGGCCCAGCCGTCCCTCGTCGGGTACACCACAGCCCTTCCTGCGAAGTAGTCCCGAATCAGTCTCTGCATATGATCCGGGACACGGAAGTGGCTAAGCGCCTCCATTACGGCCTTCCAGGGTAATGTGTTGAAGGCATTGGAAATGTCTAACGACACCGCCATCAGCACATCCCTCCGAGAAACCGCTTCCTCCGCCAGGCCCCTTACGCGCATCACCGCATCGATAGTCGATCGGCCGACACGAAACCCGTATTGAGATTCGTGGAGGTTGATGTGCTCGGCGAGACGGGCAACGAGCACACGCTCGAAGAGTTTGCTCGTCTCGCCGAGCAACACGATCGGCCGATATGCCGACGGCTGGTCAGGTGGGCGACCTTCTTTCTTCAGGAGGACCAATTTGCCCTCCTTCCAGGAGTCCGGGAAGCGACCCTGCACCAAACATTCGGTGAACAGAGCCGCGATTGAGCCCCCCAGCTCCGGCAGTGCCACAGCCACCACTCTTCCGGGCACACCATCAAGTCCCGGGGCGGTCTTCTTGAGACGGAGCTTCATCGCGGCATTTCGCAGCTCCGTCTCAGATACCGGCCGGACAACCTCCTCTGCATCAGCTGCCGAAGCCGGGGGAAGGACAGATCCCTCTCTATGTGGAAAAAGAGTGCCCACCACCGACTCCAACAGCCGAGGCGCCAGAGTTGTGGTGAGTGGCGGGGCCCAGGGGCGGAGTTTTTGCCTTACAGCCCGGTAAGGCCTCCCCCATGGGTCTCGATCCAGGATTCCCAGCCACTCTTCCCACGACGCCTGTTTAGCCTGCGCTATCGCGACCTGGAGGGCCACGCATGCCGACCTATACTCCGCATACAGTTCATCCTCCAGGCCGTGGTCGCGAACGCGGCGTCTACGGCATCGGGTGTATCGGCGGCGCGACGTGACACAAGCTTGGCGCAGATTGCGCAACTCGGCGCGCCACCAGTACACCTGCCGGCGTCGAGGGAGTTGTCCCGCTCTCGGCATCGACGCGTCACATATATTGGTAAGTGACGCGCCGAGGCGACTCGCACCGGTGTCTACGTCAGTTGGTCGACTAGAACCAGCCACCCAGGCCTCGAGAATGGCCGTCTCTTTGGCCAACTCCCGGTCCAGTCGACTCAACACCCAGCGCGGGCCATCCCCACCAGGAGATCGTGCACCTGCTTCTAAGGCAGGGGTGGGCGTGGAGATATCAAAGCGGATGTACCGATGCTCTGACAACGACTCCACGCCCACTTCCACTCTCCATCCTTGGACTCTTTGAGCCAGGGCGGGGGATGCAAATGTCACATCGACGATTGATCCCCCGTTTGGGCGCACGCAGGTGAACACCGATCCCCTGTTGCAGACCGCCAGCCCACTCGCTACCGCCCAATCCTCCAGCGCTATCCCTTTCGGGTCCGTTACGGGGGATCCCCACGCTGCGGATTTGGCGTTGAAATCCCCCGCAAAGACCACGGGGGTGGGGGAAATGCGGGATATAAGCCCGGTCACCTCCACCAAGGCCTGCTCAAAGTCGACGAGCTGCCAACGTGGTGGGAAATATATTCCCAGGACTGCCATCCCGCCGACGACAGCCAGCACGCTACCCCTACCCCTTGCTATCTTCTCAAGGGGAGGGGAGCCACCGGTGGCCGGAACAAAGATAGCCACCGATCCGTCGCGGTCACCCATCCAGTCATCACGAACTGGGACCACATACGGATCGGAAACAACGGCTACGTTGATCGACCACTCCGCTATGCTCTGGGCTAAGAGGTCCTGAGACCGTGCGGAGTGGTTGATGTTCGCCTGCAGGAAACGGATGGGCGCCATTTATGGATTGGTGTCCATCCGATCCGCTCTGGCCTTTTTAGCCTTGGGCTTAGGCTTGGCTCCGGCTTTCGGCGCACTTTTCACGCCCTGTGCCGTCGGCTTTACGGCCGCAGAGATGCAACCGCCGCCGCCAATCAGGTGGCCTGCTGGCTTTCCTGCCGTCTCACAGATGGGACAGTTGGGTTGGGCATTACAGTCCCGAGCCCTGTGGCCCGACTTCCCGCAGCGGAAACAGAGCTCGCTGCGGTCTACCGCGCCAGAACATTTGGCCCCAACGTGCCCTGTCTCCAGACACCGGAAGCATCTCATGGGCCGTGGAGCGAGAAGCACAGCTCTTGCCGAAGTCCACCCAACTTTTAAATGCCCAGCATCGGTGACCTTTTTGGCTACCGCAACCGGACAGCCCAGCCATAGAGAGCCGCCCCCTCTCGGACCGACAGCGATTCGACCAGAGCGGATCGCTTCGGTTGCGCAGCCGCCTGCCTTTGCGACTGCCTCCACGACTTCGGCAGCAGTCACAGAGTCGTCCAGACCGGTGACGCGCACTTCAGCGCACTTCACCGGGCGAGCGACTCGGACCGTTTCTGTGCCGAGGACCTCCTGCAGTCTGGTTGCAAAAGCATCCGCCCTCTCCGAAGCCGCCTCGCCTCCGATCTCGAGGATGCGGGCACCCGTTGCAGCCCTTCGGAACTTGATAGTCCCGGATGGGAGCTCCTCGGGGCTGATTTTGCGTCTTGCCTCGGAGAGGATGGACGCGTAAGTTGCCCCCCTTTTCTCCGCCTCTGCCGAGAGGGTCAGCGTTATGGCTGCTGTGCTAGGGGCACGGAGCTTGACCGGCTTCTTTTGAGGGAGCGTTGGCCGAGCACCATTCTGTTCCTTTGCCGCCTTAGCCGCCTTCTGAGACCTGCGTGGGGCTACCGTTATCCACGGTGTCTCCACAGGCCCAACAGTAGATTTATCCTTCGCCGCCGCTGCCTCTTTGGCGGCTAAGGTTTCCTTCTTCTTTCTCTTCTTCCTCCCCTTCTCCGAAGAAGGCCCCGGTGCAGCTGAAGCATCACCGGAGGCCCTCAGAACCGAAATCCTTTCCGCCCTTCTGCTCGTGGACGGAAGGTTTGGGCCCGTCAGGGGAGTCTCCACGCGGGCCTCAGCGCGAGCGGAGTCTGCCCTTCTGTCAGCCGCAAGCGACGGCCGACGTCGCGGCTCGGGCAAGAGGCGGTCCTCTATGCCGGCCAGACGTGCATTCAGCATCGTGCCAAACGTCTCAGCGTTGGCACGAGCCTGCTCCTCCATCCATTGCCGGAGATCTGCCCCAGCCGGTTGTGACCGGCTCTGCCGAATTTCAGCGACCTCTCGGCGCAACTCCTCCAGCTCTTTCTTGAGCCTCGCATTTGCTGCCTCCAATTGTGCCACCTCCTCGGACACCGTGCGATCCCTAAGTTGAGACACAGCGGCCCTGATATTGTCCGCTGCCTCTTTCAGGTACCGCACGTATGTCCCCTTTAGGTTGCTGGACTTCTTGGCAACCGAAACAATGGTCTCCAAGGAGGCCTCCACACTCTTGTTCAGAGCGGCCCCTGTGCGCTCTGTGTCTTCGTCCCGTGGCAGGGCTGGGCTGGATCGGAGCAGGTGCGCTCTAGCGTCCCTAGCGGCCTGCGCCTGCTTAGCCACCTCAGCCTCAGCCTGAAGGCGGAGGCCCGCCGCCAACTCCTCGTTATATGCAGCCTTGGCTTGAGCCAGGCCAACATATTTTCCAGTGGTCAGCGGGCGTCCTCGTCCCCTTTTTGACTTGTGCGCTGCTCCCTTGAGGGGTGCGGCGACAAGATCCTCATAACTCTCGGGATCCGAGAGGCCCCTTTTCCGGAGGAATTTCCGGCGCCCGGAGCCAGACGTCACCGTCACCTGGCTGGCACAGGAGGAGTCGGTGTCCATATCCCCGGACTCACCCGCATCAGCCCCACCAACAGCACCTCCGCCGTCGCTATCTCGATCTATCAAATCGCAGCGCGTGAGCACCACGGTTAGTCGTCGCTCCTTTTCCAAGGGTGACTCGGTCGACCGATCTCTGTCGCTACAGATCGGCCGATCAGGGTCACCACTTCCTCCTTTCAAAAATGTGGCTCTTGCCACAACAGCGAGACCAGGGCCTCGAGCCGCCCCCGGGGTGGTGGAACCCGGTGACGACTCAAAATACCCCGCGGACATCCCGTCCGCCTTGTGGCCGGTAGACAACTGTGCCGGAGCACGCTTACTTTCCCAAAACCTTTTCTTTTCTTCTAGACTCCCGTTCTCAAACTCCTCTTCTTCACTTAAATTTAAATTATTCATTTTGATTCCCACGAGTATGGGGGATATATGGTCCATTCGGACGGAGCCCCCTGCATCCGAATAACCCTAATACCACTGGGGGGCGGGAGTATCCCCAGGGTTGGCCGCTAATGGCGGAGTATGTCCCCCCCGCCACCTGCAAGCAGGCATCCCGACGCCGCGCTTGGGCCCGTAGGCGCCCCAACGCCAGGAATTTGGGGTTTGTTGTGGGGTTGGCTCCCCTTGGGCCGGCCGATTAAGGCAAGCCCCTTGGTCCAGACTGGGTCGCGAGACATGACCACGACTACCAGAATGGATAACAAGTTTGCCGGCGGTGGCCGAAGCCTGTTCGAAAGGCCCTGTATTCAGGGCCGTCGAACCCGCCGCCCAAGGCACTACGAGCCTCCTCCCAGGTGGTTTGTTTAAGGGGTTGTCTCCCCGTGGCCCCCCTTCACGGTGTGAGGGCAGCCCCCGTTCCCTGGAAACCAAGGTCTACGGGTTGCCCGGCAGTCTCTCGAAACTCGAGCGACAGCCGCACGTTCGGCGTCTCCGCCGCCTTCGAGTGGTTTTTTACAGAGGTTGTCTCCTCGCAGCCCCCCCACGCATAGTGCGAGAGCGGCTCCCGGCCCTTGAATGTTCCACCACAGACATCAAGGGTTACGGGTTGCCCGCCGCTGGTCAAAGCCAGTGCCTACCCAGAGATATCCAGGCAGGAACGACGCGCTGGATTCCATTTCGTTCCGCTGCAACGGTCGAGTTAAAGCGACAGTCCCGAGCGCTGCAGCGTTAAGCCCCTCCGCCACGACAAGGCAAGAATCCGTTGGGGGGAACCTAACCTAACCTAACCTAACCTAACCTAACCTAACCTAACCTAACCTAACCTAACCTAACCTAACCTAACCTAACCTAACCTAACCTAACCTAACCTAACCCAGTTGCGTGCCTCCCCGCACCCAGAACGCACATTTCAAAGCAGCTCCGCGCTCAAAGTAACCTCCACAAAATCTGTGAAAAATCAAAAAGTGTGCTAAAAGTGACTGTGACACTAAGTGCTATATATGTACGCGTGCGGGTTGATACACCCTACACGCCAGTGAAAAAATTTTGAAAAAAGGACTAAATTTGGAATTTTAATAAGCAAAAAACTGATTTTGTGACACGTGGTTATCAACCAATATAACAGTTTTTGGCGTGCGGCGCCTCCAAGTGATCGGTGACACAGTGTTTTTTATTGCGCAAATTGACCGTACCCCTTCGCCCCACGTTCCAGTAAAATTCTGGATTTTTTGGACCAGGAACCGGGAAGATATTGAACTTTTTCTTCAAAGCACGTGGCGGCCAAATTCATCATCCAGGAGACTTATCCCGATTTTGACACCGGGAATACACTGGTAGGAGGTATTCATTTGATAGCCCCCTTGACGCTATATTTTTATCTCGAATATTTTGCAAGAAACAAGGTGTTATGCGGTTAATGTAACTTGCAAGTTTGCACAAAATAAAATCCCGAGGGAGAAATAAATCGAGAATACCCCTTTTCTATTTAAGAATACTGTAGAATACCTCTTTTTGGAAGGATTGGCGTTCACAGAATATATTTATCATTTATTGGGAACTTTCGGCGAATTTTCTTCTGCAACGCTGCCAAAATCGCCATTACGACTTAAGTTGGTCAACCCCCTAGAAGCGAAAGGGGTGGAGATAGCAAAAAAATAAGAAAATTTTGGTTCTGTTGCCAGAAACTAACCTAAGGGCAATACTTCCAACCGACTAACCGAAACCCACCCCCGGGAATATTTTTGGCTAAAATTCAATATTTTTAGGGGTTGTGACACCCCTATGACCACAAATCTCAGCTCGACGGTAAATTTGGACCCTGCAAAACAAGGAGAAATTTTTTCCAAAACGATAGGACACCAGGAAGTACCTGAACCAATCTGTTGAAGCTGAGAAACTACACCCCGAGTATTCCCGACGCGCCCCGAGTCATCCTGAGGCAGCAACCCCCTAGTTATAGTTTAATCCTAAGACCTTAGTATTTAAGATAGTAATTACTTTTTAAACGGCTCAAATTGGATAGGGCGTTACGGAGATATAGTTAAATTTCTCAATCTTGTAATTACATCCCCCTCGCAAATTATAAGATTGTTTAGATAAGGGCAAATCCTTCTTATCCTTATAACTCGAAAACGGCTGGACCTAGGTCAAAAATAATAAAATTTTGTCCCCCCCTCCCCTGACCCCACCCCCCGATAGGGCTAAGCCCTATCCAAATTCAACCCTCCCGAACATTTTGGCCAAAATTCAACCCCCTACCCCTATTAAAATTTCCTAACCAGTCACCTTAGACCTCTGACATACGGCTAATATTATCAAATACTTTTTCTTATTTAATTTAAAATTATTGGTTTTTTGGTTAAAATTGTTTTATGGCCTTTCTTATAAATTGTTTTAAATACTCACGTTGAAATTGTAGAAGTTAACTAGCTACCCCCTACCCTGGGACAACTACCCCTAACTTTGTTGATTTCATATCTTCTAGACGGCTTGTCCTATTTTGACGCAGTTTTCTTTGTATAATAGTTGACATAATAACCTATCGGTAGAGATATTGTAAGCGACTCTAGGTAGAGCCATTGTAGAGCTACTAAATTTTTACTTTATTTTATATATGCTATAGTTTTAAGACCATCTTGTTTTTGTATATCTGTAAGGGAGTCGCGACTCTACATATAGTTAGCTAGAGTTAACACCTGTAAAGTACAACTGAATTTGACGACGGCACTAGTATACTACAACGAGTCGTTGACTTTGTGTGGAGTTGCTCTACATTGATTTATCTTGACCAGCATAGACATAGTTTTGACACATACAGCTTACAAATGGTTTGAAGTGATTTATTTATCCTACCTTGTTGTATTTATTTTATTAATTTTTATTTTTTGAATTTATATTTTATATATTTTTAAAATTTTACAACTTTTACAAATTTACTTAGAATAGATTTTAACTTAGACTATCACCTCCAGCAAAATGTTTGGAATGAGAACCCCAACCAAGACATCTGGCAGTAGCCAGGACACGCGTAAATCCCCTCCTAAAACCCAAACACTATTGACAAACGTGCGTAACAGCATTGGTAAATGGGAGGCTGCGGGTACCGAAACTACCCCTGTGACAAGTAAGGCTGGCCCTTCGAAGCACAATGACAAATTAACGCCGTCGCAAGACAGTAAGTCGACCTCCATACCACCATTGGACACGAGTACCTCACCAAAGGTTACTAACCTAAACCGACTCGCAGAGGCCCGTGCATGCCTAAATAAGGCAAAACTGCACCTCCACAACTCTCGGAACCTGAAAGGAGAAATAAAAACAGCGGTTGTAGAGTCAATAGACAGATTATTCAGTATAGTAAAGGAAATGGATACGGAAATTAAAGGAGACAAAGGGAAAGGGAAAAGGAAAATAACGAAGGGTAAGGATGCTGTAAAAGAAATTGCTAGCATGGAAGGGACTCATGACCAAACTGCACTATTAAATAGAATAGAGGAGCATACTAATTTACTAAGGGAAAGTAACAGGAAGATAGAAGAACTGAAGGATAAGATAGAACAACACAAAGAAATCCTAGAAAGTAAAACGTATGCCAGTGTTGCCGCTAACCGAACTCCAACTCCATCCCCTAGTAAAGCAGTGCTGCACTCCGTGGTGGTAACATCACAGGATGAAACCGACTCCGGAGAACAGGTACTGACTAGGGTGAGACAGGCTGTGGACGCGAAAAAAGGGTGGGTAACAGTAGAGAGAGTAAGAAAAGCAAAAGACAGAAAGATCATCATGAGTTGCAGGACCATTGAAGAGCGACAGAAAGTTAAAGAAAGAATACAAGAGTCAGGAGATCGTCTGGTTGTCGAGGACGTGAAAAACAAAGACCCGCTCCTGATGCTTAGGGACGTCCTCACAGTAAATACTGATGAGGACGTCCTTAAGGCTCTCAGGAACCAAAACCGGGATATTTTCCACGGCCTCGACAAGGCAGATGATAGGACGGAAATTAAATTCAAGAGAACTGCAAGAAACCCACACACACACCATATAGTCGTCTCAGTCTCGCCTGCCATATGGAGAAAGGCTATGGCCAAGGGCTCCGTCCACATAGACCTTCAGTCAATTCGAGTGATGGACCAGTCCCCGCTGTTGCAATGTTCTCGTTGCCTCGGATACGGCCATACCAAGCGGTTTTGCAAGGAGACGGTGGACCTGTGCAGCCACTGCGGTGGCCCTCACCTGAGGGCAGAATGCTCAGATTGGCTTTCAGGAACTCCGCCTGCTTGCAAAAACTGCTCTAAGGCCGATATAAGGGGCAGCGAGCACAACGCATTCAGCGGTGACTGCCCAGTTAGACGGAAATGGGACAGGTTGGCACGAGCGACCGTAGCGTACTGCTAAGGGCTCCCAGGCAGAAAAGCTCCCCTACCATGTGGTGCAGGCCAATTTACAAAGGAAAAAATTGGCAACTAGTGAATTATTAATTGAGGCAAAGAAACGAAAGGCGGCAATCGCTCTTCTGCAAGAGCCATACGTGGGTGCTGCTCGGAGTATGAGGGGCCAATCAGGAGTTCGGGTTTACCAAAGCGCTGGTGAAAAAGTTACAAAGGCGGTTATAGCTGTTTTTGACCCAGAGCTAGAAATAATTCAGCACCCTGAACTTACAACTGAAAATATTGTAACTGTCGAAATAAAAACCAGCGCTTGGAAAATTGCATTGGTCTCTTTTTACTTCGAGCCGGACTCACCTATGGACCCGTACCTCAACCAACTGAGGAGAATCGAGAGGGCACTAAAAACCAAGAGGTTAATTATTGGCGGAGACGCCAATGCAAAAAACACATGGTGGGGGAGCGATAAGATTGACAATAGGGGGGAGGAAATGGCAGGAGCTCTTTTCGAAATGGGCCTACATATTTTAAATACAGGTACCACTCCCACCTTTGATACGATCCGTGGTGGCAAGAGGTATACCAGCCGAGTGGATGTTACAGCCTGCTCTGAAGACTTGATGGACTTCACAGACAACTGGAGAGTGGATGAGAGCTTAACTAGTGCGGACCACAATGGTATAGTATTTGACATCAATCTGCAGAGGTGTAAAGGCATTAAAATTGAGAGGACCACTAGAGTCTTCAATACCAAAAAAGCCAATTGGGACCATTTTAATGGTAAAATGGACCAATTAAAAATAGATAAAAAACTGACACTGTCAGATATAAAGGCGATTGGTACAAAGGCTCTGGTGGAATCTGCAGTTGGTGCCTACAACGAAATTATCACCGAAGCAAGTATTGAGGCCATTCCAAAGAAGAAACTGAATGAGGTAATTACTATACCATGGTGGTCCGATAAACTGGAAGCCCTGAAAAAGGAAGTAGCCACGAAACGTCGAAGAGTCCGATCCGCCGCATCAGTTCGCAGAGCGGTTGTGGTAGAGGAGTACCTGAAACAAAAAGAAAAATATGAAATTGAAGCTGCAAAGGCCCAAACAGAAGGATGGAAGGACTTCTGCGGAAAACAGGACAGAGAATCAGTCTGGGAGGGGATTTATAGAGTGATGTCTAGAACTACAGCAAGAGTTGAGGATGTACCCTTAAAACACAGCGGTAAGCTACTGGACATGGAAGGATCAGCGCGAATACTAGCTTCAACCTTTTATCCGGCAGACACCGCTGACACCGATAACCCTGCCCACCAACGCATAAGGGAGATTGCTAGCACAGTGAACGATGGAAACCATTCTGATAAATGCGATCCATCGTTCACTTTAGTGGAACTCAAAAGTGCCATAAACTCCTTCAACCCCAAGAAGGCTCCCGGGGCTGACGGCTTTACCGCAGACATATGTGCAAAAGCGGTGGAAAATGATCCAGCCCTCTTTCTCGCGCTGATCAATAAATGTCTTGAACATCAATGCTTTCCAAAAATATGGAAGGAAGCTGTTGTGGTGATTCTGAAAAAGCCTGGGAAGACAGACTACACTGCGCCAAAATCTTATAGGCCGATTGGCCTTTTGCCCATCCTGGGAAAAGTTTACGAGAAGATGCTAGTGGCCCGTCTGAAGCACCATTTACTACCAAAATTTAGTCCTCGCCAGTACGGCTTTATGCCCCAACGCAGCACCGAAGACTCCCTCTATACCCTTGTCAATTACATCAGGAGAAAACTAGATCAAAAGAAGATAATAACACTAATATCGTTGGATATAGAGGGAGCCTTCGACAGCGCCTGGTGGCCAGCGATCAAGGTGAGACTAGCAGAAGAAAAATGTCCGGTAAATCTCAGACGGGTCCTAGACGATTACCTCTCAGACAGGAAAGTCACAGTTAGATATGGTGGGAAAGAAGTGGTCACCAAAACAACGAAGGGGTGTGTCCAGGGGTCAATAGCAGGTCCGATACTGTGGAACCTCTTATTGGACCCCCTTCTTAAAATGTTAGAGGCTAAAGGCAGTTACAACCAGGCTTTTGCAGATGACGTTGTCCTCGTCTTCGATGGAGATACGGCGCGGGACATAGAACGACAGGCTAATGCAACCCTTTCCCTTGTTGAGGCGTGGGGTGTCCAAAATAAGCTGAAATTCGCGGCGCATAAAACAAATGCTATGTTATTAACCCGGAAGCTTAAGTTCGACACACCACGGTTCACCATGGGAGGGGTTGACATTAAAATGGTTGAGGAAGTGAAATTGCTGGGCCTGACTATCGATAGTAAACTTACGTTTAATAGTCATGTAAGTCAAGTGTGCGCTAAGGCAATGGCTGTACACAAACAGCTATGTAGAGCAGCAAAGGTTACTTGGGGTCTAAACCCGGAAATAACCAAAACGATATATGTTGCTACAGTGGAGCCAATTGTGACGTACGCCGCCAGCGCATGGGCGCCTGCAGTATCAAAACTTAAGACCTTAAAGCATCTAAACGCAGTGCAAAGAGGCATAGCTCAGAAGATTTGCAGAGCATATCGGACCGTTTCGCTAAACTCAGCCCTGGTTCTGGCTGGGGTGCTGCCTCTGGACTTACGCATTCGTGAGGCAGCTCTATTATACGAAGCTAAGAGGGGGGTGCCACAGCCAGGCCTCGGTGATAGGGAGGTGGAACGGGTTGTGTCGGCATTAGACTCGCCGCATCCTGTAGAAAACATGAGCCTGGAGTTTTACAGCTTGGTAGACCAGGAAAAATTAGATAGCCATAGCGACTACGATATCCACTTATATACCGACGGCAGCAAGATTGAGGGCAAGGTAGGAGCTGCTATATCCATTTGGAATAGAACATGCGAAACCAAAGCCCTCAAACTTGCTTTGCCGAGGTACTGCACCGTCTACCAGGCTGAGCTCCTGGCTCTTTGTAGAGCGACGAAAGAGATCCTAAATCAAAAGTCGGTTACTTTTGGTGTTTACAGCGACTCCATGGCAGCTCTCCAAACGGTCACGAATTGGAACGCCCTCCATGCCCTGGCAGTGGAAGCACGTAAAAATATAAAAAATGCGGCAATCCAAGGAAAAATTGTTAAATTACACTGGATCAAAGCCCACGCAGGAATGGAGGGTAATGAACGCGCAGACCAACTTGCCAAGGAGGCTGCTCTACATACCAAAAGGAAGCCTGACTATGATAACTGCCCTGTTTCATACGTCAAGCGTAGTATTCGCCTAGCAACGCTGGACGAATGGAATAGAAGGTATAAGGATGGAACTACTGCGGGCACAACAAAGATCTTCTTTCCCGATGCGGTGGCGGCGTACGCCACGGTTCGTAAGTTCAGGCCTACAAATTTACTAACTCAAACAATGACGGGGCACGGTGGGTTTTCCGAGTACTTGAATCGTTTCAAGTGCAAGGAGAACCCATCGTGCATCTGTTCTGCGGATGCCAAGGAGAACGTCCTCCATGTCCTGCTGGAATGTCCTGTTTACGGCAAGGAAAGATTCAATGTAGAGCAAGCTCTTGACGTACAACTAACCGTTGACAGCATTGGTAGCATTATGCTAAGCAAAAATAGAGATATATTCTTACAGTATTGTACAAACATAGTTAGAAGAACAGTAGAAAGAAATAAGTAAATAAATTATGCTAAGCTTATATTCTTTCGAATATATGATATTAGCATAAGTTCTGTAATAAATAAGTATAAAAATAGATTAAGTTAAAATGACTGTAAGAATCTCGCATAGTAAAAGTGGAAAAAATGATAATAATAATAATTAAATACTATTGTTTGTTATT
Source organism: Aproaerema taeniolella (assembly GCA_949987775.1). Classification (NCBI taxonomy): domain Eukaryota; kingdom Metazoa; phylum Arthropoda; class Insecta; order Lepidoptera; family Gelechiidae; genus Aproaerema; species Aproaerema taeniolella. The sequence continues at coordinate 16,030,453 of OX465265.1, read as the reverse complement.
TGCATAAAATAGAGTTAAATGTAAAAGTGAAAAATAATAGTAATAAGTTAAGTTTAGAAAGAGTGAAACTGTAAATAGAATAAAATAGAGCTAGCTCATAAAGTAAGAAATAAGGATATCAGTATGTTAAAGTAAAAAGTGTACTGTGCAATTTATTACCTTCCCTAATAAAGAGAAACTATAATAAGAAAAGATAGAGATAAAGTAAGGCGATAACCCCAATCGCCAAAGTATGAAAGAGATGAACGATAGAAAGAATCAGTATGTAGCATGAATGTGACGGAGAACAAGTAAGAACTGGAATGAATGAAAATAGATAAAATAGGCTCCGACTATGTTGGAGGTAGGCCGGCGTGGTAGGAAAAAAAAAAAAAAAAAAAAAAAAAAACCTAACCTAACCTAACCTAACCTAACAGACAGTCAAGCTGACTGTCAATTCAAGTCAAGCTGACAAACACCAGTCATCATGAAAGAAAGCGATTTGTTTGATTTGGCAAACCGCGAGCCAACTTCCCGAATAAGGTCTGGCTCACCCCTTGACCAACATTTTTTGGACTATCCCTGAAATTCTAAATCCTGAATGGTTTAAATAGCGCCGGATATCTTCCTGTAATACTTTTGGCTTTTCACTACATACAACCCTAGTAGCATTTTTTGTTGGCATTTAGTAGGGCCACATACCTCTGGTTAGTTGGCAAATGCATACAATTGGCGCGCAGTTTGCGGGTTGGGCCCAAAACTGATGGCCTACGTGTATATCCCTACGAAGGCCCAACATGCGGTGGGGCCAACGTTGATTGCCCTACGAAGGCCCAACTTGCAATAGGGCCAACTTCGATTGCCCTATAAAGGCCCAGATTACACAAGGGTAACATATTATGGGTAGGGCCAACGACATATAATACATTTAGGCAAGCGGTTGTATGTTGGTTGGTTCTATAGGCCAACCCAGACGACGACGACGCCACGACATACAATAGTCACCCATAGGTACCATTGTCTCTCTTTTGTACTGTGATGTGATGTGATGATGAGTACAAGACAGGACGTTGTGTCGTCTGCGTTGACCATATAGTTTTTGTCAAATTAATTATTGGAACTGAAATGAAATACAAATTATGTTAATTAAATAATTATATTCGAAATCAGGTGGCGTAGACATCTTAAAATCAACATCCTAATTACAGAAGGAGTGAAGCTTTATTAAAGCTACACATTTTCCCTTAATAAGAAACAAAACTTAAAAACAACTCCTTTGCAATAATAAAAAACAGAACGTAAAAATATCTATAAGTAAGTACCTTAACATTTTAATGACCCGTCAACGTAATAAGAAACAAAACTTAAAAATAACTCCTTCCTTTACAATAACAAAAAGAGAACGTCAAAACTTTTTTTTAAAAATAGAACCAACTTCAAAAAACCGAAAAATAAATACAATATCATTTGATGTGCTGTGTAGTACCTACCTACTGATCTGTTTGAAGTCGGTGCGAAGGCGGCCTGTCAAACTTAATTTTCTTGGCACCGAGTTCAAACAGCTCAGTAGGTAGGTACTACACAGCACATCAAATGATATTGTATTTATTTTTCGGTTTTTTGAAGTTGGTTCTTTTTTTTAAGTTTTTATTTTTCCATTTTTAGTGGAAATTATAACTTCTACATTTTTTGTTTGAAGTCGGTTAATAAAACGAAATGTTAGCTTTGAAATATTTAAGCGAATCATTATAATATACAGGTTGAAAAATAACCTCCTAGCTTTATTGAAAATCCTGAACCAGTATCACTTACTCAAGACTTTTATTTATTTATTTATTTTTTATTATTTTGGGGGGGGGGGGATTTTTTTTTCTAAACGTAGACACTTATCGGGCGCACCCCCCGAGCGCTACCCGCACACCTCGCGTGCCTGCTGTAGGAGTAATGTCTACGTTTAGGCAAAAAATGAACTATTCCCACTGAAAAAATATTTAAAACAAAAAAATTTTTTTCATAAATGTTTACTTTGAGTGATACTCGTTCAGGATTTTGAATATAGCTAGGAGGTTCTTTTTCACCCAGTATATTTTTTATTTTATTTTACATACATTTAGTTTAAGCTGAGAACCCCCCTTTTTAAAGTCGGTTAAAATACTAAAACCCTCTCATAAATGCAACAAATACTTTTCTGAAAACTGCATCAAAATCGGTTCAGCCAAACGCGAGATAATCGCGGACAAACATACATACATATAATACATACATACAGATCAAACTGAGAACCTCCTTTTTTTGAAGTCGGTTAAAAATATCTAATAGGTAGGTACTTACTATCGCATTCACACGCGCTGCACCATCAGTGCAGTCCAATATTCCCATACGCCCTCGCTTTGATTGCCTCGATTTTAATAAGTTTAATGTTTTTAGATAGGTTTTGATAATTGAAATCTAACAATATTAAATTTATCAAAATCCATTGAGTACTTTAGGAGCTAGAGGTCTTCAAAGACTGCACGCTTTATTCCCATACGCCCTCGCTTTGCCCTATATTCCCATACGCCCCCCGCGTTGATTGCCACCGGAGGCGTATGGGAATAGTTTGACCACAAGTGTGATCGCTATACATTGCTGGCGTCCTGCTTCTTACCTAGAGTATGCTCAAAAATTCTTTGTATTTGGAAACTTCTTCTAACAATAATTTATTAAAATATGCCTACAACAGTTAAGTTCTAGTTACAAAAGTTACATAGAAAGAGAAGCGCCGATGACACCAGCAATGTATAGCGATCACACTTGAGGGCAAACTATCCCCATAATTCCTCCTGTGGCAATCAACGCGGGGGGCGTATGGGAATAGGGCAAAGCGGGGGCGCATGGGAATAAAGCGTGCAGTCTTTGAAGACCTCTAGCTCCTAAAGTACTCAATGGATTTTGATAAATTTAATATTGTTAGATTTCAATTATTAAAACCTATCTAAAAACATTAAACTTATTAAAATCGATTCAGTAGTTTAAGCTCGTGTGCTAAAGACTTAGCGGGTGGTGCAGCGCGTGTGAACGCGTTGGTACGTTAACATTTTAATGACGTGTCATATTTACAAATGGTGTACAAATTAAAGTTTTCATTTTCAATAAAATTTGGTAGCAATAAACAAAAAAGAGTACGTAAAAATATCTATACGTTAATATTTTAATGACTGAGTGTCATACTTACAAATGGTATGCAAATAAAAGTATCAATTTCAATCAAATTTGGTAGCAATAAACACTTATTTTTTAATGTTGACGAAGAAATATATATTTTCTCTGTACAACTAACTTTATATATCCCTGTTAGACTACTTTCTAGAGGTTCTGTATAAAAATCAACCTTATCCAAAAAATTATCACATTCCAATTTGTAAGACCCTCTTTCAGGAACTTCTTCGATAGATTTTATCATCACAATATCACCTTAAGATACAATTTTCGATTAATACTTAAGATACAATTTTCGACGCGACACCCATGCGACACCACGCAAAACGAGCATAGCATGTATAAAGTTCTTGAATTTTATAATGAACACGGAAAAGGTGGCGAACTTTGTGTGGTGAGTAAAGAATGGCTGACGCCACGAAAAACGAATTGTATGTGGCCACCCTACAAAACATACACTCACTGTTTCGCTGTGTGTCCACATTGTGGGGGCTGTTTCGCTGTGTATCTGCACTGTAGGAGCTATCATCTGGCATTGGAGAATCTAAAAAAACAATAATTTATGACTAATTAGATAAGTAACTTATACCCACTTTATCAAATTGTAAAATGAAAAGGCAAAAAAGTCAAAATAGCTTACCAACATTAAAATCTTTCAGAGTTAATTTTTTATTGGGTTTGCTTAGATATCTTGACGGAGAATCTATAAAACAAACAAAAATAAAATCACAATGAAACATGCATCACAATGAAATATTAAATCGTGTGCTCAATACAAATCTCTATTCTGTGACAATTTACATATATATATATATATAATGTATGAGAAACTAGCAATTACCCGCGACTTCGTCGGCATGGAAAAATTTCCCATAAAAATTATGAATCAGGGAATATGTGGGTAAATAGATTAAGTCAGGGTAATTTTTAAAATATCTCAAACAAAATTACAACACAATTTTCATGAGGTTTTAGGAAATGCTGATTTAATTTTTTTATCTATGTGCCTACTGTATATTTTATGATAGGAAATCAGTGCTAAATACGGGTGATTTCCATTTGTTCTATAGAACATGAACGGGACAAATAAAATAAAAAATCTCAAGTTTCCTATAGATAGAACATTTAATATCTCTTTGTCTCAAATAGTTCTATAGAAAAGAACAAGATAACAAAACTCCTTGATGATTATCAAACTAGCCACTTAAAAATTCAACACTATTTCGTGTCAAAATTACCTACTTACATGGAACTTTTTTGGTGAAATATATTCCCAATTTGTATTAATCAGTAAGTTAGTGTGAAAACACTTATGTAGGTAGTTCTATGGAAAAAAATAAAAGAAAATTGACCATTTTTGTCTTGATGACGTCCGGTCTAGAGAACAAATCGGAATCACCCCTAGACAATGGTTTTAATATTCTCTACCTATATAATGGTTTTAATATAACCGCCCCTAACATGACCCTCTGACCTAAACTTTGTATGTAAAAAAGTACAAAGTATGTAGGTATAATGTTCACAAAACATTTTATGCTAAGTACATAAATATTACTTACGTGATCTGTTAATATGTGGTTTAGGATAATTTATTTTTTGATAGTTTTCATTTTCTCTATCGCTCTCATCACTTTCAAAAACCATTATTTTCCTCTTCCTTTTTTGTGTGTGCACTTCTTCCAAGTCTGTGGTCAGTTCAGACTCGCTTTCGGCTTTCCTACATTTTTGGCGAGCCTTTAACAGGTCATCTAAAAATAAAATTGACATAATGAGCACTTCTAGGTTACGTTGATCTAAGCTAAGTTTTATAAAATGATCGTTTTCGAGGCAACATTTTCCCCTACACTTGGTTATCATTGACTGTCTCGTGACCTCAGCGCTAAAACGTGAACTTCAGGTAAGCTGAAGATAGGTAGGTACCTACTTGATTTCTAAGGTGATCTAACATGACCCACTGACCGTGATTTATTAGATAGGTAGGTAATGTTCTAACATAAGTAGGATATAGAATATTAACTCATAAGTCATAGGTTATAACCTAAATCATACCTAAGGCCTGAGGGTTAAAGAAATTATGTCAGTTAGGTAGGTAAATAAACAAACTTACCTGTTTCGTAAAATAAACGTTTCACGGGGTATAATGTCCACGATAATTTATCTGGAAGTATTTGATTCAACAGACATTTATTAAATTTGGTTGATGTTTTGTAGGGTGGCCACATACAATTCGTTTTTCGTGGCGTCAGCCATTCTTTACGCACCACACTAAGTTCGCCACCTTTTCCGTGTTCATTATAAAATTCAAGAACTTTATACATGCTATGCTCGTTTTGCGTGGTGTCGCATGGGTGTCGCGTCGAAAATTGTAAATCAAAATGGCGGACGTCCACAGCGCCCGCGACGCGCGACGATGCCGCCGCCCCCGCGCACCCCGCTACCACCCCGTAGGAGTAGCAGTAACAGGCCCATTGAAAGGTTTTATTAGTTGGCCCGATGTTGTTTACATAGCTTAAATACCTACAAAAATCACCCAACAGTAGCATTAGCAGCAGCAGGCCCGTTGTTGGCTGTCCGTTGGGCAAACAGTGCATGTTTATGACAAAGGGCCTATATCAAATATGGGTTGGCGGAATAACTAACCGTCTGCCAATACGTTCCCAACTGTTGGCGTATGGAAGCCAACGCTTATGCTACTAGGGAAAAAATTTAAGTTTTCATACAAAAATATTAAAAAATCTCACTTTTTTCAAAATTACCAAAAATTTTTGTACTTACCGGTACCTCGTTTTTCGTATTGGGGTGTCGAGCGCGACGAGCCGGAACCGGCGACTAGTCGCTTGCCCGCCTAGCGCGATTAAAAACGTAAAAATCGTCAAAACATCATTAATTTACAGTTAAAAATAATTTGTTTTTTTTTTAATTTTAAGAAGTTTTACTTATCTTGACCAGTCCGTGTTGCTGAAAAAACCGCTTTACCAAGCTGCATCCGCCGATACCTCATTTGTCGCGCTGTGCCAATTAGCGCCGAAGCTATTCACATTTTTGTTACCATACCGAGGGTATCTTGGTGAGTGCCAACATTTCATAAAAACAACATTTTTTGGAGTATTCCTGAAATTCAAAATCCTGAATGGTTTTAAATCCTTCTTTCTGCAGAATTTCGACCTTATAACCTCATCCAAAGATAAAGATACCTACACAAAGTTAACCTTACCTCCATAATTCATCATTTTTAATCAATGTCAATTTTTGTCACCAATGTCAATTTTTTGTCATTTTTTATCAATGTCAATCAATATCAATCAATGTCAATCAATGTCAATCAATGTCAATCAATGTCAATCAATGTCAATCAATGTCAATCAATGTCAATCAATGTCAAATCTGCTTCTGAAACTAGAAACACTCAAAGAGCAACAGGGACTAAACACAGCTGCCATAGAGAGAATAAATAACAAAGAGGGGTTGGACTCTCTTGTGGAGATGTATTGTGGCATAGTGCAAGAGGCATGCCGCAATACATTTCCAAAAAAGAAGTCCAACGAGAAACTTACCTCACCGTGGTGGACTGAAGAACTCGCGAAGCTGAAGAAAGACGTCGTCACCAAAAAACGTCGTAGTAAAAAACGTCGTAGAGTGAAGCAAAGAAAGCACAAGTTGAGAGCTGGAAGGAATTCTGTGGGAAGCAGGATAAGGAAGGGGTATGGGAAGGGATCTACAGGGTAATAGGAAGGACTACTAAGAGACATGAAGACCTGCCGCTAGTGAAAGACGGAAGGGAAACCGAATTAGCAGAGTCGGTAAAAGTACTTGCGGAGACCTTCTACGCCGAGGACTCAGAAGAAGTCGATAATGCAGACCATCAGCGAACAAGGCTTCTCGCAAAACTAGTAAATGATGTGAGCCATAATGAGAAGTATGACCCACCATTTACCATGGTAGAACTTAGAAGCGCGGTGGAAAGCTTTAACCCGAAAAAAGCTCCCGGGTCAGACGGTCTCACCGCTGACATATGTGGCAGGGTGATCTCAAAAGAACCTGGATTTTTCCTATCGCTGGTTAACAAGTGCCTAGAGTTGGGTCATTTTCCCACCTTGTGGAAGGAAGCCACAGTAATAGTACTACGGAAACCGGGAAAAGACGATTATACCAACCCAAAATCGTATAGACCTATAGGTTTGTTGCCAGTGATGGGAAAAATCCTGGAAAAAATGATTGTAGGTAGAATGAAGCACCATCTACTACCAAGGATGAGTACTCGCCAGTATGGTTTCATGCCACAAAAAAGCACTGACCTGATAAATCCCTCTATGACCTGATAAATCATATACGCGTTAAGTTAGCAGACAAGAAATTGATAGTCGTGGTCTCCTTGGACATAGAGGGAGCATTTGACAATGCATGGTGGCCCGCTATCAAGATCAGACTGGCTGAGGAAAAATGTCCCATAAATATAAGGAGAGTAGTAGATAGCTATCTAAAAGACAGGAAAGTTCACGTGAGGTACGGTGGACAGGAGTATACAAGAAATACCAATAAAGGATGTGTACAAGGATCAATAGGTGGACCCATCCTCTGGAACCTTCTCCTGGATACACTGCTAAAAGAGCTCGAACAGGATGACATTCATTGCCAAGCTTTCGCCGATGATGTTGTGCTAGTCTTCGATGGCGACACGGCGTTAGAATTGCAAGAACAGACAAATGCTATCCTCGCCCACGTTCGGGAGTGGGGTGTAAAAAACAAGCTTAACTTTGGTCCCCATAAAACTCAAGCTATGTTGATGACGAGGAAACTGAAATTTGACTCCCCGCGCCTGAGCATGGGCGGGGTTGGCATTGGCCTGTCTAAAGAAATAAAAATCCTGGGCCTTACGATCGATAATAAGTTGACCTTTCACAGCCACGTCACAAACGTCTGCAAGAAGGCACTAAATGTCTATAAGCAGCTCTCCAGAGCCGCAAGGGTGAGCTGGGGGCTTCATCCAGAAGTCATCCGTATGATCTACACCGCGACAGTGGAGCCCATCATTTTGTATGCGGCCGGTGCTTGGGCGATGGCGGTCACTAAGCTAGGGGTCCAGAAGCAGCTGAATGCGGTGCAGAGAGGCTTCGTCCAAAAACTCACCAGAGCATATCGCACGGTTTCCCTCAACTCCGCACTTGTGTTGTCCGGGATACTCCCTCTCGACATAAGGATACAAGAAGCAGCCGCCCTGTATAAAGCTCGGAGAGGAGTGCCCCAGCCCGAGTTGGGAGACATAGTGATAGAGAAAGTGGTCAGGTATGCCGAGCTTCCTCATCCGGCTGAACATGTGAGCTTGCAGTTCGTGAGTCTGGTAGACCCTCAAGATGTGCTAAACCACAATAATCAAACAGTACGAATTTTTACCGATGGTAGCAAAATCGACGGTAAGGTCGGAGCAGCTCTGTCCCTGTGGAATAGTGAAGCCGAGATCGGGGCCGCAAAACTAAAGCTATCATCGTACTGCACTGTCTACCAGGCGGAATTGCTGGCCATATGTGTGGCCACGCGGATCATACTGAAACGCTCAGAGAAAAGTTTCGGCATATACAGTGACTCAATGTCTGCACTTGAAACAGTAACCAACTTGAACAGCTGTAATGCTCTGGCCTTTGAAACAAGAAGCAACATAAGGCTCTGCTTGCTTCAAAAAAAGGAAGTATCCCTGTTCTGGATTAAGGCCCATGCGGGGCTGGATGGTAATGAGCGTGCTGACATCCTGGCCAAGGAAGCGGCTCAAAAACTGAAAAAGAAACCGGACCTTGATAAATGCCCGGTCTCATTCGTGAAGCGACAGATCCGTATGGAGTCACTCCACGAGTGGAACCGGAGATACAAATCTGGGGAAACGGCTTCGGTAACTAAGATGTTCCTCCCAGATGCAATCGAGGCCTATAAAATAGTAAGGCAAATTGAGCCAACTGGCGTATTGACGCAAGTTCTGACGGGACACGGTGGGTTCTCAGAATACTTGAATAGATTCAAGTGTAAGGAGGACCCATCGTGTATCTGCGAACCAGGAGTTAGAGAAACGGTTGCACACGTTCTTTTTGACTGTCCTGTATTTGGAAATAAAAGAAATGAGGCCGAACAAATATTAAAGCAAAATTTGAATCCTAAAAATATAAGCGAATTATTTAGTAATAAAAAATTAAGGCAAACTGTTATTAACTATTGCACACACGTAGTTAAAAAAGTAATAAAAAGAAATAAGATAGATAAGTTATGATAAGTATATATATTGATGTATATATGCTTAAGCATATGAAAAATTAAAGTCTCGAAATCACACAAAAAATGTCAAAATATACAAGTTGAAAAAGTCTCTGATCGCCATGTTAGAGGTACAAAGCATTAATAAATTATAAAAAAAAAAAAAAAAAAAACCTAACCTAACCTAACCTAACCTAACCCGTTATAATCTTTTTATTTAGACGTCGATAGTCAACACAAAACCTCCATGTTCCATCTGGTTTTTTGACAAGTACGACAGGAGAAGCATATGAACTCTGGCTTTCCGAGATAATGCCAAGTTTTAACATTTCTTGTACTTGTGACTCAATTATGTCTCTTTGTACTGGGGACACTCTATAAGGTCTTGAAAACACAGGTTCTTCATCTTTAGTTTGAATGTGGACCGGAACGATACTACATCGGCCCAATTGGTGATTCTCGAATGCAAATCGATCTTTGTATTTTATTAACAAGTCATGCAGTGTCGTCCTCTGACTATCAATTAATTCTTCATTAATTATAAAAGAACCTTCAGTGGTACTTTGAAAAACATCGACACCCAAATTACAATCCATCGCTTCTGAAAAATAAACATAGTCGTTATTATGTAACTTTTCGCTATAAATCGCGTCTAATGAAGTTTTTTCATCATGTTTGGTTATAAAAGGAATAGAAGCTCCCTGTAGGCTCAAACATTGATTATTAAAATCCACCACCCCGGAAGTGGCTCAGTGCTCTGGGCACGGCGCGGTCAGCGCCATTAGGCCCTGTGAGGGGCAGAATATTGGGAGTGATCTCCCGACTCTTAGCGGCAGCAGTCGGGAGCTCATGTCACAGATGGCGTCACTCGAGCGAACTCGGCATCTTACCGTGTCGCTCGAACGAATAGACGTATCAGCGGATCGGGCAAATGACAGCGAGCGTTGTAGCTCGCGTATGTCAACCGCCTCAATCGATTCGCTGTCGCAGGAGATCGGCCCCGGTAAATTCTGGGCTGACAGTGGCCGAAAACGGTCACAAAATGCAAGGACCGATGGGTCCGATCGCGGCGACTCCGACGAGGAACTGAGGCTAGCTCCTAAGGTTAGAGCCACCTCTCCAAAGAGAAGGGGCAGAGGAAGGCCCCCATCAACTGGCCAGTACGTAGAACTTGCCAAAACGAAGGAGCAGTTCCTCAAAGCCCAGGAAGAAAATCTTGAGTTGCGGGCTCAGCTTGAGGTTGCTGAGTTGGCTCAGAAGGTTTTGCCCGAAACGGCAATGAAGTCCCCGAGTGAGTTGGCAGAACAACTTCAGAACTGTGCCAAGGTCATTGGTGAGGCTACCCGCAAGTCCTCCAACATGAAGGGCACCATGAAGGGTGCAATAAATAGGGCGGTAAACACCATCACCGACCTCGCGGGCGAGTTACGCGTTGTCTCTGCTTCAGCAGAGACTGCACGGCTCACAGCCGAAAACGATAGGCTGAAAAAGGAGGTGGCCACCCTGAGAAGAGAAATGGACGCTCTCAAAGCCTCCATTAACCGGTCGCCCTTGCTGTCTCCAGCCGTCGGCCTATTCGAGGACCTAGTTCCGGGGGGGATCTCCAGTCCGCACCGACCATCCTCTGAGCCCGCCTTCCAGGTGGAGGACCTAACCTGCTCCATTATGCGCCAGGTAGGCAACATGGTCAATGCTAGGCTAGCGGGACTGGAAGACAGGCTTCTCCCAGAGAAGCGGAGCCGTCCACCTCTGGCGGCGGACAAAAACGCGCCTACAGTGGCTGGTAACGCTGTTCGGCCAACGGCAAGGGCCGCTTCCGTGACAGCTGCCAAGGAGACTGTTACGCCGGTAGCTGCTAAGTCTGCTCCTAAACAGGACGCAGCTAAAAAACAGCAAGCAGCAAAACCGGCAAAAGCCCCAAAAAAGAAGGCCGCCACTACCCCGGCTCCCACTCCCGCCTCGGCCCAGTCTCCCCAGTCTGCTTCCAAGGATGGAGTTGGAGATTGGCAGCTCGTAGGTGGAAAAACCAAACAGAAGAAAGGGAAAAATAAGAAGGCAAAGAAGGACCAGGCAGCCTCCGCGGCAACTGCTAAGGCGCCGTAGCAGTCCATGAAGAAACGCAAGCTTCGCGCTCCACGGTCCCTACTTTCGTGGGACCTCAGGGAGAGTCCATAGTGGACTTGACTTTTGCCAGTCCTGCCGTCGCAAGGCGCGTTGTGGGATGGAGAGTCTGTGAGGAGGTGGAGAATATGTCGAATCATCGTTACATTCGATTCGACGTCTCCGCCCAGACCTCAAGACTTCCAGTACCCGGTGTAGCGTGTGAAGGTGGCCCACGTTGGGTGTTGAAGCGCCTGGACGCTGAACAGCTAAAGGAGGCAGCAATTGTGGCAGCGTGGTCATCGCCGCAGATGTCGGACGACGTCCATGGAGAGGCAGAATCATTCTGCCAAACCATGACGTCCATTTGCGACGCGGCGATGCCGAGGGCCCAGGCCTTTGTGCCACGACGACGTGTGTATTGGTGGTCCGATAGAATCGGTCAGCTACGCACAGCGTGCGTACCTGCCAGACGCCAATACACCCGCCACCGTCGGAGAAGGCGTCCACCTCCAAATACCGAAGCAGGCCAGGCGTGGATTGCGAGGGAGGTTGAGTTGCGGGAGGCCTATAATCTGGCTAAAAAGGCCCTGCAACTAGCCATTACCCGCTCCAAGGAGGAGGCCCGAGAGACGCTGCTATCGACCCTCAACGACAACCCGTGGGGGCGTCCGTACCGGCAGGTGCGAGGCAAATTACGCCCACACGCTCCCCCACTATCGAGGACTCTCCAGCCGCACTTTTTGGAGGAGGTGGTGAAGACGCTGTTCCCCAACCGCCCAGGAACAGCACAACCAGTGATGGCCCCAGCCAGAAGGATGGAGCCAGTCTCAGAGGAGACAGTTTCTTGGATCAGTGCAGAGGAGATACGGCGTGCGTGCGGAGGCTACGTGCCAAAAACACGGCGCCGGGTCTAGATGGAATACCCGGAAGGGCGTTGGCGTTGGCCCTACAGGAACTGGGTCCGCGCCTTTGCGCCCTTTTTAACCTCTGCATCGATCGGGGTGAGTTTCCGGCCCTCTGGAAGACCGGTAAACTTGTCCTACTTAAAAAGGAAGGCCGCCCTGCAGAGTCACCGGGGGCGTATCGCCCCATCGTGCTACTCAACGAGGTGGGCAAACTCTTTGAGCGCCTTTTGGCCGCCCGCCTCATCGGCCACATGTCCTCGGTCGGTCCGGACCTGAGTCCCAACCAGTTTGGGTTTAGGCCGGGTCGATCGACGATCCATGCGATCAAGCGTGTGAAGGAGCTATCGGAGGAAGCGGTTGCCCGGGGCGAGGTTGTTTTGGCGGTGTCTTTGGACATCGCCAACGCTTTCAACACCTTGCCTTGGAGTGCTATTGCGGAGGCACTTCGATATCATCAGGTACCTCCCTACCTCCGCCGCCTGATCGATTCCTACCTCTCCCAGAGGTGGGTGAGGTATGAGGGGCGTGACGGGTGGTTACGCCACCAGATGGTATGCGGTGTTCCGCAGGGGTCAGTCCTCGGACCCCTCCTGTGGAACATCGGGTACGATTGGGTGCTGCGAGGAGCCAATCTGCCGGGCGTGCAGGTCACCTGCTATGCTGACGATACGCTCGTCACCGCCCGGGGTGAGTCGCCTCGCGCGGCATGCATACTGGCCACGGCCGGAGTGGCCCATGTCGTGGGTCGGATTAGGAGGCTGGGCCTAGAGGTGGCCCTTTCAAAGTCTGAGGCGCTGCTGTTTCATGGCCCTCGGAACAGACCACCTCCTGGTCTACACATCGTGGTCGGTGGAAGCTCCATCGTCGTCAGGCCAACCCTGAAGTACTTGGGGCTGGTCCTTGACAGTCGATGGAACTTTGGGGCACACTTTAGGGGTTTGCTCCCGAAGTTGCTGAAGGCGGCGGGGGCCTTGAGTAGCCTGTTGCCGAATTTGGGCGGTCCATCTGCGTCCTGCCGAAGGCTGTACGTCGGCATCGTGCGGTCCATGGCCCTATACGGCGCTCCCGTTTGGGCCGACGGCCTCACAAGGGAGAATATCACTCTCCTGCTTCGCGCACAGAGAGTGATGGCCATAAGGATCGTTCGAGGCTACCGCACGATCTCGGGCGAGGCGGCGCGCCTCCTGGCTGGGACTCCACCATGGGACCTTGATGCCAAAACCCTCGCGTCGCTGTATCAGTGGCGTGAAGAGGCACGGGCGCATGATTTCTACCCTGCGCCCAGAGAAGTCGAAGCGCACCGAGCGGAGCTACGCACGGTGCTGCTTGATCGGTGGAATGAGAGGCTCGCCTCAGCTGAGGCAGGGCGCCGGACGGTGGAAGCGGTGTTCCCAGTCATGCAGGAGTGGTTGGAAAGGGAACACGGCTCCCTGACGTTCTGACTGACGCAGGTACTCTCCGGGCACGGCTGCTTCGGGGACTACCTGCGTCGGATTGGACGGGAGGAGTCGGCGCAGTGCCATCACTGTGGTAGCGGCAACGAAGACTCGGCGCAACACACCCTAGCGATGTGTACTGCTTGGGAAGCGGAGCGCCGGGTCCTAGTTGCAGATGTGGGCGGCGACCTCTCGCTCCCGACCGTCGTGAGATCGATGGTCCGGAGCGAGACGACGTGGCGAGCGGTGCTCTCCTTCTGCGAGACAGTAATGTCCCAGAAGGAGGACGCGGAGCGCGAAAGGGAAGCTACGGCCACCTCCGCGACTCGCGCTAGACGACCGCGGCGTCGTCGCAGGGTCAGAGATGACCATCAGCGAATGCCGCCATGAGGGCCCGCGAGCGGCGGCTTCGGGGGAAGCTGCTGCGACTCGCATGCGGACCCAGGAGTAAGGCTTGCACTTAGGTGTTCGGTGCAAGCCTTGCGAAGGAGTGGAGGCTGGGGCCCTTGTCAATTTGGGACGGGGACGAGGACCTCACCCTTCAACAGAGAGGGGCTTGCCGTTGTGGTTATTCGGCGAGCAGAGCCGCTGGGTGACGCGGAAGAATGCTTCGGCGCACCCGCTTCGCCCGGACACGGCTGAAGGAGGAACACCGTGGGGTTTTAGTGGGTATACCGGCCTATACGGGAGTCCCACATAACCATCGGGTACCCCCCCGGGTCCCGATGGTATGCGTAATGCATTTCCCCACGTAAAAAAAAAAAAAAAGGTTAGGTTAGGTTAGGTTAGGTTAGGTTGGGGTTGGTGGTCGGAGGAGCTGGCGCAGCTCCGGGCCGCCTGTGTTGCGGCCAGGCGGGCCTACACGAGGAGAAGGCGGCGGCGCCCACGAGATCCGTCCAATGAGGACCGCCTCTACGATATATACGTAGAGGCAAAAAGGGTTCTTAAGGCGGCAATTGGCGCCGCCCGGGACTCGGCGAGGGCTGAGATGCTGGAGAGTCTCGACAACGATCCATATGGGAGACCATACAAGGCGGCGCGCAACAAGCTGCGCCCCTTTGGCCCCCCTGTTGCCGAGACCCTTGATCCTTCACTGCTGGATGGGGTGGTCCGGTCCCTGTTTCCACCTAGGGACACCTTTACCCCACCAGCAATGGATCCCCCGCATAGAGCGGATGCTCTGGAGCAGGAGGAGGTCCCTCCGGTCACGGTGACCGAATTCAACGCGGTGGCTCTTCGCCTCCGCGCCAAGAGGACAGCTCCTGGGCCTGACGGCGTCCCCGCGAGGGTGATGGCCATTGCCGCCACCCAAATGAAGGAAAGGTTTCGGGAACTCTTCAGTGCGTGCATCGCGTCGGGAAGGTTCCCGAAACCATGGAAGGAGGGGCAATTGTGCCTCCTTCGAAAGGAGGGGCGCCCGGCGGACTCCCCCTCGGCTTACCGGCCTATCGTTCTGCTCGATGAGGTCGGTAAGATGTTCGAGGGCATCATAGCCGGTCGTTTAAATCGCCATCTGCGGGGAGTCGGGCCGGATCTGTCGGACGCTCAGTTCGGCTTTCGGGCTGAGCGCTCTACTGTGGACGCCCTGGCCCGGCTGAAAGGCCAAGTGAAGGAGGCCATGGAAGCGAGGGACGGATTGTTGGCTGTGTCATTCGACATAGCCAATGCCTTCAACTCTGTCCCCCACTCCACCATCCTAGAGGCACTCCGGTTCCACGGAGTGCCTCAATACCTGCGGGACCTCCTGGCCAGCTACTTGGAGGACCGGACGGTCCTCCTCGTAGACAAGACGGGCCGACTCCGGCGGTTTGACGTCGAGTCCGGTGTTCCACAGGGTTCAGTCTTAGGACCTCTCTTGTGGAACATCGGATTCGATTGGCTCCTGCGGGGCACCCTCCTCCGTGGCACGAGTGTCATCTGCTATGCGGATGACACTCTTCTCACCGCCCGGGGGACAACTTTCAGGGACGCAGCCATTTTGGCCTCAGCGGGTGGAACCTTGGTGGCGGGAAGGATCCGCCGCCTAGGTCTGAAAGTGGCGCTGCATAAGACCGAGGCCGTGTTCTTCCACGGACCTGGGCCTCGGCACCGCACGCCACCTGACGCCCACATCGTCGTAGAGGGCGTCAGGATTAAGGTGAAGGCCCAGATGAAATATCTGGGCCTTATACTTGACAGCAGGTGGCACTTTGGCCCGCACTTCAGCGGGCTGTCTTCACGCCTGCTCAGAGCCGCGGACGCCCTCTCGTGGCTCCTCCCAAATCTGGGCGGGCCCGGCGCGCGATGCCGGCGTCTATACGCTGGTATCCTGAAAAGTATGGCCCTTTACGGGGCACCGATCTGGGCGGACTCCCTCCAAAAGAGGGAGAACGCCACCGCCATCCGTGCGCCCCAAAGGGCCATTGCACTGCGGGTGGCGCGGGCCTACCGCTCGGTAAGCTTCGGGGCGGCGTGCGCTCTGGCTGGCACCCCTCCTTGGGAACTCGAGGCTTGGGTGCTCGCCAGAGTGTACGAGTGGACGGCGAGGCGGCGGGCGCTAGGAGAGCGCCCAGCCATGGAAGAGCGGGAGGCCGTTCGGCGCGAGGCGAGGGACGCAATCCTCCATCACTGGAGGGAGGACCTCGCCAACGCGACATTTGGCCGCCGGACGCTTGACGCGCTCGGTCCTGTCCTGCAAGACTGGGTCGAGCGGTCGCATGGTTTCCTCTCGTTCCGGCTGGTGCAGGTGCTATCCGGGCACGGCTGCTTCGGATCGTACCTGCACCGGATCGGGAGGGAGGAGAACCCATCGTGCCACGGCTGCGGCGCGGCAGAAGACACTGCGCAGCACACCCTCGAGGTGTGCCCGTTGTGGTCGGAGCAGCGCAGCGGCCTGATCGCGGTGATAGAGCGGGATCTCTCGCTGCACAGCGTGGTAAATGCCATGCTGGAGAGCGAGAGGGCATGGGCGGCGGTCGCCTCCTTTTGTGAGGACGTGATCTCGCAAAAGGAGGCGGCGGAGCGCGCGCGTGAGGATGACCCGAACGCGGCGCCGCTCCGCAGGCGGAGAAGGGGCAGGAGAAGACGGAGGAACCGTCTCCCACTGCCCGGTGGTGAGTAGCGGGCGGCAGGCGCGGGGGCGCCTCCGCTCGCATTGCACTGCTCACCACAACGAGGGGCGGGAATAGTCGAGCACTCACGGCTATTCCTGGGGCCCTTCCAACAGGGAAGGGCACGATGAGTCCGCCTCAAAGGCGGGCAATCGCCGGTGGAGGACTGGACGCAAAGGCTCTGCCGGATTCCCAGTCCTCTACCGTCCTGGCGATGCGGGAGTGCCGCTGGGTTGTTTAGTGGGTATACCGGGAACTGTTTTCCCGGGGAGTCCCACATACCCCTCTCGACCCCTGACGAGAGGGGATGCGTAACGCATTTTTCCCAGCGTCAAAAAAAAAAAAAAAAAAAAAAAAGGTTAGGTTGGGGTGCTAGGTCAGGTAACCTCCACGAGCGCCCAGCCCATTGTCAATCCTCTTGAATCCGTTCGGGGGGATGGGCAATGGGTCTGGGACGGTGCACCCTGGGCATCGGATAACAACTTTTCTTAGGAATTCTTGTTGACCGATGGCCAATAACCTGACACGCGGATGGGGCCGTTTGGGCTAGACCATCTCGCGCTGAGCGCTCTCCACGTATTCCCCTCTGCTGGACAGAGGGTGCGTTGGACGAGTGATGGAGGGGGGAGCGGCACACTTGTGCTGCTCGGGACGAACTGAACGCCAGTTCGTCTGTGGCCGTAGACTCGATTAGCACTTCAACGACCTCAGCAGGGCGTGGCTGGGGTATGTTGTGTTTAATCGAGAGCGGAGGGCTTGCCTTAATTGGCCGGCCTGCGACAGGGAAATGTCTATAAAACCCGACAAGGAAAAGTCGTAAATACCCTGTGAATACCGGGCGACCTTCACAGTATATAGCCTTATCCAGGTGCAGGGGGCACCGCCTGGACGGACCGTTTATCCGCCATACTCGTGGGAATCCCAACAAGATGTCTAAAAAAACGGGGTTTATGGGGGGAGAAAATAATCGCGATAGTCGCGAAGAAACACCATCCTTGGCGATGGATCTAGCGTTGAGCCGCTCGTCAGACGCTGATTCATCAGTCACGGTAGAAGACGGGGAGAAGGGCTCCAGAAGGAGCTCAAGCTCCGTGAAGCGTGGTCACGGGCTTCGAAGAACTGGAACGCTTTCCGAAACTTCAAGCTCGAGCGCGGAGGATGCGCCTCCTAAGGCGCCCTCTAAAAGAGGAAGAGGCCGACCGCCTACCACTGGGCAGTATGTGGGCCTGGCCAAGGCAAAAAGCCAGTTTCTCAAGCTCCAACGGGAGGAGCTTGAGATTCAAGCCGAAAGAGAGGTAATGGAGGAGGCCTCCAAAATGCGAGAGACACGAGCAGCTGCAAAAAAAGTGCAAGCTGCAGGGGCGTGTTCGGAGAATGCTGAGGGGACAACAGCAGCCGATATCAGCCGTCAGGTGGAAGCAGTGGTAGCGACTATCACCAAGGTTGCTTCACACTCGAAGCATCTGAAGGGCGCGTTTGTACGGGCCCTAAAGGACTCTGCTGCTACAGTCCGGGACCTGTTGTCTGAATTGGCAGGTCGCACGGCCTCGGAAGAATGTGCTTTCCTCCAGGCTGAGAATGTACGGCTGCGGAATGAGATGGCTGAGCTCCGCAAAGAAGTCGCGGACTTACGGCTGGACATGGAGAGAAGGGCTATTTTGTCATGCTCACCCTGCCAGCCGCCGCCTGTCTCGCCCGCTCGCAGAGGCGATAGTGAGGAGGTTCAACCTGTTCCCACACCTGTTGCATCGGGTAAGTCACCCGTCCCGACGGTGCGATCGGTTGAAAATGATGTGGACATGGGAGAATTTCCTCCCCTACCACCTCTCGTAGGTAGGAAAATCTTAAGAGCGGCCAGTCGGACTCCACGTGATCTGGAGGAACTCAATGCCCACATCATGAGGGCAGTGGGCCCTATGATCTCTGCCCGATTTGAGACCCTTGAGAGCAGGCTACCACCAGAGCCACGTATGAGACCTCCACTAGCAGCGGATCGGCAGGCTTCTGCCACCACTACTACTTCATCTGCCGGCCAAGCTCAAAAGAGGAAGAAGAAGGCGAAGAAATCTGTCGCAAATACACAGTCTTCTGGTCCTTCTCCTAACACTACACAAACTACAGAGGAGACGTGGTCCAAGGTAGTTGGGAGAAAGAAGAAGAAGCAAAATAATGTGGATTCTTCAACCCGCGGACCGGCTCAACAGAAGGCTAAAAAACCAGTGGCTAATACACCAGCGAAAAAACCTGTTGCTGCTAAGCCAGTAAAAGTGGTTCCACCCCTCTCGACGGCAGTCATTTTAACGCTGCAGCCTGCGGCGGCTGAAAAAGGAGAAACCTATGCGTCTCTGATATCCAGGGCAAAGGCGAGCATAAAGCTCCCTGACCTGGGTATCACGAACGTAAGAATAAAACAGACGGTTACGGGTGCCCGCATGCTAGAAGTGGCTGGAACTACAAGTGGGGATAGGGCGGACTCCCTGGCTGTAAAGCTGAGAGAGGTTCTGGGAGAAGCTGCCCTGGTTACGCGACCGAAGAAATGCGCAGAATTGCGCATCTCTGGCCTCGATGACTCCGTCCTTAGGGTCGAAGTCGTCGATGCAGTCGCCGAAAAGGGGGGTTGTGCAAGAGAAGACATCAAGGCAGGGACCATTCGGTCAAGTCCTTTAGGAGATGGCACTATTTGGGTAAAATGTCCAGCGGCTGCTGCAAAAAAATTAGCGTCAGAAGGACGTCTACTTGTCGGATGGGTCCCGGCTAAAGTAAAAGTGCTCGAGCCCAGGCCCATGCGGTGTTACAGATGCCTGGAAGTGGGTCACACAAGGCCGATGTGCACATCAGCTGTCGACCGCAGCGGTATGTGTTACCGCTGCGGACAGGATGGACACAAAGCAGATGTATGCACGGAATCGGCCCGATGTGGATTGTGTGCAGCTGCCAATCGTTCTGCGGATCACGTGGTGGGGTCTAAAGCCTGCACCCCCGCCACGTCGAAGGGGGAGGGTAGGGGTAAAAAATCAGCCGTCAAGACCCCGGTTGAAAATGCCCCTCCAAAACTAACTCCCGCGCAAGTAACGCCTGTGGAGGAGGAGGCGATGATTATATTCTAGTAATTAATGGACGGTACGACCCATCGCCTCCTCCAAGCGAATTTAAACCACTGCCCAGCTGCTCAGGATCTTTTCCTGCAGAGCATGGCGCAGTGGTCAATCGAGGTGGCAGTTGCTTCTGAGCCCTACTTTGTCCCTGATAGGGATAATTGGGTAGGAGATCGGGCTGGCTTAGCGGCCATCACCGTAGCGGCAGGTATGGATGTTCCACCCCTTGTGGAGAAATTAAAGGGGAATGGATACGTCGCGGCCTTATGGAGAGGTATCATTATAGTGGGGACGTACTTTTCTCCCAACAAGTCTCTTGCGGCTTTCGAAGCCTACTTGGAGGATTTGGGGACGGCAATAAGGCGACTCCTTCCTCATCCACTACTGGTGTTGGGGGACTTAAACGGTAAATCTACTGCTTGGGGTGCCCCCAGCACCGAATCTAAGGGCAGAGCTCTAGAGGAGTGGGCACTAACGATCGGCCTCTGTGTGGCAAACAGGGGCTCGGTCAACACATGCGTGAGACGACAGGGGGGGTCTATAGTAGACGTAACGTTTGCTACCCCTGACGTGGCACGCATCATCCGAGGATGGAGGGTGATTGTTGTAGAGGAGACGTTATCGGATCACCGTTACATTCGATTTGATGTCTCCTCTCCAACACCACCAACTACTCCAAGGAGAGACTGCCCGTCTTCGCCTAGATGGGCTCTGAGGCGCCTTGACAGAGAGGCTTTGGCAGAAGCTGCCATGGTGAAGGCTTGGTTGCCGGCAACAGAGCCTGTGGAGGTTGAGGTTGAGGTGGAATGGTTTCGGGTGGCCATGACACACGTCAGCGATATGGCCATGCCCCGAATCAAACCTCGGCCTCCAAGACGGCAGGTGTACTGGTGGTCTCCACACATTGCGGAATTGCGCGCGAATTGCGTGTCAGTGAGACGCCAGTACACAAGGGCCAACAGGCATCTGCGGCAACCTGGAGCCGACCAGACTGCGGTGGACCAGCTGTACGAGGCCTACAACGAGGCAAAGAAGGCTCTGCAGCTGGCTATCGTTCAAGCCAAAGCTGACTCGTGGAGGCAACTCCTGGAGACCCTAGACAATGACCCGTGGGGACGCCCTTATAGGTTGGTACGCGGTAAGCTCCGCGGATGGGCGCCCCCGCTGACTCAGAGTCTTGAGCCTCGGCTACTGGAGGAGGTAGTGAGTGCCCTGTTCCCAAATAGGGCTGAGCACACCCCTCCAGTAATGGCACCTCCCCGAAACATGGAGGTAGACGCCCTAGCCGATGTTCCTCCCATTGAGCAGGAAGAGCAAGACGCGGCCGTTCGTAGGCTCCGGGCGAAGAACACTGCTCCGGGGCCGGATGGAATCCATGGCCGCGTCCTAGCTTTAGCTATGGAGGCTTTAGGGCCTAGATGGGCTCTGAGGCGCATTTAACATCCCCCCACCGCTCCGTACTTTTAATTCACTCGTGACATTTAAGTGCAAACTTAAAGAAAATTTTATTTCTAAACAAAAACTTATGTAAAAAATGTTCTATCCGGAAAAATTTTGGCCTTCTATTTTAAAATACACTGATTTATATAATTATTGTTTTAATTTATCATACCACAATCCAATCTACAGCCACACGGGCTACTGCTGTATCTGCCTATCATGCCTATGTTGAGTCACTTCTTAGATATGGTGTTGTGGTATGGGGCAACGGTACTGTGGTATGCAGACCTTCACAGAGGATCGGGCATAACGCAACTTCTTTCTCATTCGATCATTTCGAAGAAGATAATTCGAATATCAATTTCAAAGGTTTGAAATGGTATTCGATGTCATGATTCGAAATGATCGAAGATCTGGTCTTGTGGCATTCATTGTTTGATCGTGGCGTATTTTCTTTGCGGATTAATGGTGTTTAGCCCGCGATATAATTGTATTCGATGATAGGCGTGCAATAGCACTATAAAAAAAGGTGTCTGTTTTACAATTGTGATTTTGTAAACGAAGTAAATATTTATATAACGAAGAAACTTCTCTTGTTAATTATAATCAAGAATCACGAAGAATCCAGCTGTTTTATTAACGCCCCCCTAAAAGACACCTTGCAAGTGGTGTCAGGCGCTTATTGATCCCAGGATTACAAGCTAAGTAAACCTAAAATTTTTATTTTATTAATTAAAAATTAACCTATTTTAATATGGATGTGTCGACCAAATTTTGTGGCACAAATGACTCCATTGAAGAGTTTCTAGCCCAATTTGAGGCACAGGCCATCCTTAAGAAACTCGAGGACGAACACAAATTAATTATAATACAGTCTGTACTAGCAGGTCCGGCCTTATCCTTTTATAAAACAATTATATCTCAATGCAAGACCTTTGCCGACCTGAAGAATTTGCTATTAGAGGAATTTCAATCTTCAATTAATTTCCAAGAAAAATTTTACAACCGACAACAACTTAATGACGAGAATTTACTCGAATATTTCTATGCCTTACAAGAATTGGCAACAAAAGCGAAAATTCCAGATGATATTTTTATTAGACAGTTTATTAAGACCACACGTCCATTCTTTAAATCCAAGCTTACCACATCACTACATAGTGACAAAAATAAATTGAAGGAACTGATTAAGCAGATGACGGAGCTATATGTTAAAACACCAGAAAAGCAGCTGAATATAAGTTTAAATAATGGCAATAATACAGTTCATTGCCACTGCAACCCTTCTGGAGACTCGACGTCGCATTCGCCGTTTTTTACTCCGGGTCGTGAACCACGCCGTGCGGAAACGCATCAGACCCCAGAATCGGAGGCAGGGACCTCCTCTGGAGGACCTTCACCAGGCGCAGAGCGTGTTGACCACAGCACGCCTAACTGGCGCCAGCGGCCGGGTGGCAATGGTTCGCCAGCCCCGCGAGGAAGATACAACTTCCGCCCAAGGCAAGCGCGGAACCAAGCAGGAAGCGACTCGGGAAACGCCAGGCGGCTCCGCTAAGGGGAACGGTAGAAGAGCCGTCTACACCATCCTCAGTTCCCCAACAAGAAGAAGTATTGGTTGGTAACCAGAACCACATTTCTCCAAACGGTTCAACCGATGAAGAGGACATTAAGAAGAAGCTATTTGGTTACAAGAGCAAACCTTTGGTTATTTTACAATTGAATGATCCGGCCAAACGTAAGGTGGTAGCTCTCATAGACACTGGTGCCGCTGTTTCGTGTATTTCAGCATCTATGTGCCATATTTTAAACATTCCGTTAAAATCTGCGCCACCAATGTCTCTTAGAGCAATTAATAATCAATTGATTCAGGTTGCAGGTTACATAGAAACACCAATATTACTTCCTGGAGGATTAGAAGTTACTTTTCGTGGAATGGCAGTATTAATTCCTTCCTGTCCATTAATTCTTGGACAAAATTTTCTTAATGAATTTAAAGCTTGTGTTGATTTTAATAATCAATGTTTGAGCCTACAGGGAGCTTCTATTCCTTTTATAACCAAACATGATGAAAAAACTTCATTAGACGCGATTTATAGCGAAAAGTTACATAATAACGACTATGTTTATTTTTCAGAAGCGATGGATTGTAATTTGGGTGTCGATGTTTTTCAAAGTACCACTGAAGGTTCTTTTATAATTAATGAAGAATTAATTGATAGTCAGAGGACGACACTGCATGACTTGTTAATAAAATACAAAGATCGATTTGCATTCGAGAATCACCAATTGGGCCGATGTAGTATCGTTCCGGTCCACATTCAAACTAAAGATGAAGAACCTGTGTTTTCAAGACCTTATAGAGTGTCCCCAGTACAAAGAGACATAATTGAGTCACAAGTACAAGAAATGTTAAAACTTGGCATATTATATACGCATCAGGTTACTCCATTTTCATTGCAAAACCGCTCTTATCACAACAGCACAGAGTGCACGCGTGTGGTAACCTGAGTTGGGGCCGTCCGTGCATTGCAAAATTTAGACAACGTATTATATACTCATAAACAATATGCCATTTTTTAAATTTTCATGACATGTAAAGTTATGTGACTTATGTTACCCCAACGAGGATTATAGGCGTATAATATCTAAAATATCGAAACTTTTGTCAGCTTCCCCATTAATAGTTCGGCTATTCTGCACTTTTTTAACGAACCAAAACTAAATACTTAATACAGTGTTAATAAGAACGAAGTTGATTAAGTATTTAGTCTTCAAATCTTAATTCGGCCCTAACTAAATGACATTATTCAATCTTCAAGATATCACTTTTTGAAAACAATAAAACTGCTTATTTTTATTTTTAAGCAAAGGAATCTATGGCCGTACAGCCGGTGTTTTCAATGCATTTCTTATTTTTAAAGGCGGGAAACTCAATAGAAACTGACAATTGACATTTGTTTTATTAAAACCACTATGAATATGGTCTATATAGGTTTGATCTATGGCTTTGATGTTCTGACATGAAATAAGGGCTATTTATTGATTTTTTGATTTTAGTTTACATCAAGCGTAGCATTGCGTATATAAGCCATGAATAAATATTATAATATTACTATTCTAATAAGTTTCTTAGTTTGGATCAAGCACTGACATCTTTGCTTATTTCTACAAATGTCCATTGAAGGGAAAAGCTTAGTCATTTCTATCTTAAATTTATTTTTTTATTGAATCATTTTTACACAATTATCGCAAAGGACAATAAAAGCAGCGTGCTAGCTGAAATCTCAAATGCACGGGGGTTGTCTTAGATACTGACATAGGTGACCTGTTTCAAAAACTTCTATTCCACTGAAAATCAAAAATAAGTCCGTAATTAGCACTAAGGAATTCGTGTGCCATTTATTGTACTTACCTAAGTAATAGGTCTTTCAACATACAATTTTCGTAAATTTTTTACTACACATATTTTTATATTATCAAAATTGATTTTTTATAAGTACAAAATCCTTACGTTTTTCACAGAAACGCGAAATACAATATTAATTAACCACTTTTTGTGGGATTGTTAATGACTCATGTTAAGTGTTGATTGTCTATCTCTCTCAGTATCAAAAAATCAAAAACGACTGCTACTTAAGTATAGATCAAAGTCTGAGTCGCGTTCTATAATACGGACCTTAATCTATCAAAAGCAGTAACAATGGTATAGAAAATATAAGCGATAGAGGAAACAACTATGTTTGACCTTTGTTTTCAGATCCAAAGTAATGTATTAAGTATCAACCTTATATGACATAGTTAGCCAAGTTTTCAAATAAAAAATATTTTTAGAAATTGCTTTTCCTTATATGAACGAAATAGTTGCTATTCGTTCATATAACGAAAATATGAACGAAATAGTTGCTTCAATAAAAAACGGCAATTCATGTATCTGTAGTTGTGTCAAAGTACAAACTCGGTCTATAAAAATACATACAACACGCAGACGAAGTTGCGGGCATCAGCTAGTGTAAAATAAAAAGTGAGACATATATTGGACAACCATTTGAAAACATCGTTCTCTGTGCCAGTTGTAAATTAGTAAAAAGTATGCAAGTCGAATAGTTTGGAACAAGTGTGAACAAATTAACATATTTGTGCAGCAATTACTCTTTTTTTTCAAACGAAGGTGCAAATCAAATACTTTAAAGCAACTAGGAAAATTAATAAGGATTTCAAAAAAGTATAAGTTTCGTAGATTTTGTATTTAATATATATACAGAACATAAGTCACAAAACTCCTGTCGTATCTATCTGTTTAGATTAAGCGGCACAAAAAAGCACTCAATATTTTTGAAATAATTAAACACCGTAATAAAGTTGATTATGTCATTGACAAAATTGCCAAACATTAGTAATACCTAAAACCAAGTATTCATGGTTGTTTTTTTGGATAAAAAATACACTGTACTCGGCCGCCATTTATCCAAGACAACGGGACAGACAACGGTTTTTTCTCAGAAAACAATGGGCAGACGACTGAATTTTTAAATTGGGCCATTTTTGTACTAAGGGTCATATTATGAGCGCCAACTTTTCTACAGATGGCACGTTTCAAAAAAAAACATTAGATTGAGAAAAAAATCAGTAAGTCACTTTAGCCACATAGTTGCTTTCGCCCCGTGTGATTTTATGGATGAAATTTTACAATAATATAGCTTATATACATCAGAATAACACATAGGCTCCATAATTTTCAAAAATTCCCACGGGAACAAAGTCCAGGACGAAGAGATAGTACTCGTATAGTATAAATTATTCTATTCATTGACAGTTTGAGCATTACTCTTAAAGTTTTAATAGTTAAATTTTTAACCCCCGACAAAAAAGTAGGGTGTTATAAGTTTTTCGTGTGTATCTCTGTTTCTGTGAGTCTATTTGTGGCATCGTAGCTTCTATGCGATTAGACCCATTTCGATGCGGTATTTTGTTTTTTTACTATATTTTATCAAAATAATTTTAGTTGTTAAATAATTGCCAAAAAAAAACCATCCGTTTATTACAAAAGTATTTGCTCCAACCGGGAATCGTACCCAGGTCCCGTCCCGTCGTTCAAGAGGCAACTTCACTACCACTCCATCAAACCGGCCGGCAAAGAAAGTGATCTAAATACAATAAATAATATTTAGCGCGCCGAGCTGCTCTCCTCCCGTTTGCTCTCGCACCGAGCGCGCGCTGTGAGTGTGTGCGTGTTCTCGCGTGCTTGTGTGGGGCCGGCGATGATGACATCGAGACAGCAAGGAGACAGCATGAAAATCTTCAAAAACCCAAATAGCGCGAGTTAAGGTCGGTGAACCTTCCACTTTCAGCTTCGTCAGCCCTGCGAAGCCTCCTAGGCTACTACAGAATTACGCATAGCTGAGTTAGCTCAAATATGTTATAAGTACTAGTAATTAAGTTTATTTCGGGTGATTGTAACTTGGGTCTAGCTACACATTACTGCATTTTGTAATAAATTATTTTAATAAATATTTTTTACAAGTCTTTGGTGTTGAGAAACTTAATTCGTGCGCTCCAAACTGAGACGCTAGTCTTAAGGTAAGCAACTACTTAAATTAATATTTTTTTGCTTAATATAGGCGACTGCCCCAGCCATGTAGAGACATCGTACCTATTAATATATAATGCTGAATAGCTAAGTATTAATAGTTTCAAAGAAATAACTTTCAGGAACTTTTGATTGTTGTACAATTCTAAAAAGAAATTCGTAAAAGCACTCTCCTACCGTTATTTTAAGTACAAACGTAAACAAAATGACTTGGCTATAAAATTTTTGCTAGGAGTTTCTAAATACATACGTACATATATAAACTTACGCTTTTATCACATTGGGGTAGGCAGAAACCCAAACACACCTATTTCGTTTTCTCTACAGTAATAATTCGCTTTATACACGCACGTCGAATTAGGGAACTCCCAACCTGGCATTATCTTATAATATCTCCAAGGTTTAATACTCTCACCTAGAACGCCCTTTCGGTCTTCCGACCCTTAATATTCAATTAATAGGAATATCCTGCTGTGAGTCTGGGTGGAGGGAAGCCTGAAGTGGCAAACGGGGCGTTCCTAGAACCATCGTCAGTGCCTTTTAACACTCCTCACACCACTGCTACTGCTCGATCGCTGGCATACTTATATTTTGGATGTGTTTAAATAAATAAAAAACAACAGATAACAGATATTGACCTTTATTTTATTATTCAACAGTTATATCCTTTGCCACATTTTATATAAATTTAAAACATTATAGGCAGCAATAACAGGGTCCCAATGCCAGCAATAATAAGTCGTTATATTGGAAAAAAGGAAAATTCACCAATTGGGGCAGGTAAGCATCGACTCTAGTAAATATTGATCTTTGTCTGTTATTATTATTATTTCTTACAAAAGCTCCTAAACGATTAGGCTGATCCATGTAACGTGCTGCCCTTTGGATTATTTCACCTGAGTTTGGACCGTCTTCCAGGACAATATGGAACTTATTAATTAGAGCTGCCGCTATTTTAAAATCTTCCATGAGGTAGGATGAGTTTAGATTAAAATACCGTTGCCTAAATAATTTGAAATCACGTTTAAAATGCCCGTTGACCACTTCGACCACCCACCTGCATAATGTCACCTTTCTGCTCTTATTTGCTTGTTCACTAGTTAATTGAGTTTGACTAGGATTTAGTGATTCAGGTTTATGGATCTGAAAGCCCAAGTTTTGTAATAGTGGTATTACATCTCTGAACCCTCTATTTAAAATAAAAACATTGTTTAAACTCGTTACATAGGGCGTTAATGTCACCGATGTTTGACGAATGATGTGGGCTCGTATTAAATAACTATTGCCATTCTTTCGTAGCTCTTCAACATTTCTTACATATTGTGCTAAAACTAATTTATTTCCTTTCAACTCAGTTTGTAGACCAAGATCCCAGTGCCGCTAGACCTTGCTTGTTGTCGCATTGGCCAGGGGTGTGGGAGGGAGTGGTGCTGGTGTGTACTGTTAACATGTGAACATGTGGGCCGACGGCCGGTTTTCACCTGCCGGGTTCTGGGGGTTCTTCCAAAAATTTCTCACTTGTTTTGAAGTCTGGGTGCTATATATTCAACGCACAATTTATTTAAAGTACTTGATTGGATAGGGATTAATGCTGTATTGCTTAAAATCGCTTCGTAAAGTAGTCATTATTTCTCGTAAAAAGTAAAGGATAAAAAATGGTTATTGTGGGTTATCCTTATGAGAGAGATATATACTATCGCGGACTGTTTTGTAGAACTTTTTAAGGTATATAATACTGTAGTACATTATTTTGATCTATCTAGTAGGGTTCAGCCAGCGTTGACTTATTAGTAGAGACTTCTCTAGTTAGTAGAATCAAATCTTTGTTTAAGTGCTATAATTTGGTTAATCTTTTTCTGGAGCCTACACGAATTACCGCAACTTCCAAAACGTGTCTGGATAACATATATACTAATTTTAATCCTCTCAAAAAATCAGTTATCCACAAGCTACCCTCAGATCACTCTGGACAATTAGTTTCTTTTAGTGCGCTTCGTGGAAAGGCTGTAGAGAGAGGTATCAAATATGTGCCGATTAGCGACACAAGGCTTGAGAACTTCAGAAATAATATGATCATCAAACTACCAGGGCAAAGATTTGATAATAGTGATCCTAATGTACTTACTTAGATTGTCTAACTAGTTGTCTAAACTAGAATTTTACACTGTGTTTAAGGCCAAGACGCTAAAGGTTAATGACTCCTTGAAGTTTAGTGATTGGGCGACAGTGGGAATTCACAAAAGCAGAGAAAGGCTGTATGATCTTTATGGTGAGAAAGCATATAACAATTCTGAAATTTTTGTTAATTATGTTAGAGCTTATTCTAAAACTTTTAAGCGTGTATGTAAAGCGGCGAAAGCTATGTTTGTTAGAAATAAAATTAAAAAGAGTAATAATATCATTAAGACTTCCTGGAAAATTATTAATTGTGAGACGGGAAGGGTTAAGTCTCGCAACTTCGATTTTAAACTCATTATAAATGACAAAATTTTAACTTCAGATGTTGCTGTTGCTTCAGAATTTAAAGATTTTTTACTGAAATTCCCGTCTCTACTACTCAGTCACTAGACTCATCTCCCGCTCTCGCTGAATCATTGCTCAAACAGAATGTAGACGAAAGTAAGGTTTTCTTTCAGTTTTTCACATGTTAGAATTGTCGACATTCTTAAAACTTTTAAGATGTTAAATATAAAAAAGGCTGCGGACCTTGATGGTCTTTCAGTAAAGGTGATAAACTCCATAATATATTGTATTGCTCCACACCTAGCGTTTATTTTTAATAAATGTGTTGATGATGGTGTGTTTCCTGATTTGATGAAACATAGTAAAGTAATTCCTCTATTATGTTTAGTGATAGTAAGCATGTAATGTTACTGAATAAAACATTTTCTATTCTATTCTATTCTATTTAAAGCTGGTAGTACATCAGACCCCACCAACTTTAGACCTATTTCAATACTACCAGCCCTTAGCAAGATATTTGAAAAAAATATCCTTAATCAAATAACCACTCATTTCTACGCTAACAACCTTATGAATATAAATCAATTTGGATTCACACGGGGTCGCTCTACAACCGATGTTGGTGTTGAGCTCATTCGTCATATTTTTACGGCCTGGGAGGACTCGCAGGATGCTCTTGGAGTCTTCTGTGATTTGTCCAAGGCTTTCGATTGTGTTCATTATGAAACTCTGATCAGAAAATTACATCATTATGGCATAAGAGGAGACGCACTTAAGCTTCTGGAATCTTACCTGAGTAATAGGATCCAGAAGGTTGAGGTTAACGGCACTAGGTCACCTGGGTCCGCAGTCTGTATGGGCGTCCCACAGGGTTCAATCCTAGAACCATTCCTGTTTCTCGTTTACATTAATGACTTACCATCTCTTGTTAAAGACGCCCAATGAGATCGTACTTTTTGCAGATGACACATCACTCATATTTAAAGTGAAGAGGTACGACTCTGATTATGACGATGTGAATACTGCGATCTCAAAGGTAGTTGAATGGTTTACTGTAAATAACCTTCTTTTGAACGAGAAAAAAACCAAATGTGTTAAATTTACCTTGCCCAATGTTAAACAGGTTAATACCAATGTACAGGTTAGGAATGAAAAACTGGGCATTGTGGAATCTACTGTATTCTTAGGAATAACTCTTGATGCAAAGCTTCAATGGGGTCCTCATATTGATAAGTTAGCGAGCAGACTCAGTTCAGCAGCCTACGCAGTTAAAAAAATCCGTCAATTATCGGACGTTGAAACCGCGAGAACCGTATATTTCAGTTACTTCCACAGCCTAATGTCATATGGCATTTTACTATGGGGTAATGCTGCGGATATCAATAAGATCTTTGTTCTGCAGAAAAGGGCTGTTCGCGCGATTTATCAAATGAGACCTATAATGTCTCTTAGACAAATGTTCAAAGAAATAGATATTTTGACTTTTGCATCCCAATATATACTCGTATGTGACAATCTTTTACATGTGAAGAAAAATGAACATTTGTTTAAGAAAAATAGCGATAGGCACAATGTTAATACAAGGACCAAGCATAATTTGGATGTACTAGACAGTCGTCTCCACAAGGTCACGAACTCTTTTATGGGTCAATGTATACGTTTCTATAATAAGATTCCCATGTGTATTCAACATTTACCTTTGGATAAATTTAAGACAGTGATTAAACAAAAACTTTGCAAAAAGGGCTATTACAAAATTTCTGATTATCTATCAGACAGGCAGCCATGGGAATGAACTGCTCAGCTCTAGAGTTATTTCAGATTTAGTTAAAATTAGTAAATAAGAAAATTTGTAATGTGATTTAAAAGAGCAACCTCAGAGTTTCTTGCCTGTTCTTCTCTGAGGAAGACTGCACCTTTGCGAATAGGCGTAGAGTCAGTAGGATCAGAGGTACGAATACGTATGTATGTATTTAAATCGTTTAATGTATGTTTGTATGTATTTCATTGTAATCTTGACTTGTTTTAAGTGACATCCTGAAT
The DNA here is from genome assembly GCA_949987775.1 of Aproaerema taeniolella. Classification (NCBI taxonomy): domain Eukaryota; kingdom Metazoa; phylum Arthropoda; class Insecta; order Lepidoptera; family Gelechiidae; genus Aproaerema; species Aproaerema taeniolella. Next base: position 15,998,878 of record OX465265.1, on the reverse strand, counting down.
ATCCTATAAAATAAATATTTTTCTATACTATTCTATTCTATTCTATTCTTTGCAATGTAAGCGTAAAAAATGTGTTTATTTACGATATCACATTAGAAACTTCTAAAATTATCAGTGTTTCTCTACTATATTATGCATGTATTATACATATAAACCTTCCTCTTGAATCACTCTATCTTTAACCGTGTGGTGACCGGTTGAGAATAACACCACCTCATCTCTTTCCGAGGGTGTCGTAAGAGGCGACTAAGGAAACACAAATGAGACCTGCCTCCTAGTAATCCATCCCAGGCAACGACACTTCATTTTTTTTCTGGATCTGAGGTATCGTCCTATGGTCTCATGCGGTGTGGTAGGCTCTGTAAAGGGCCGTCTGGTTCGCGACCACCCTCCTACCGAAGTCCGACGCCAAACAGCTTGCTGTGTTCCGTCGGTGCGTGGGAGTACCAGTGCCTTTATAGGCATTTTCTGGGTTAACTCGCTCCATCGTCGACCTCATCTTTGACTTTATGGTCAAGATTGAGGTCAAGAGTTAACCCATCTTATAATAAAAAATAAAAAAACCGCATCAAAATCCGTTGCGTAATTTTAAAGATCTAAACATACATAGGGACAGACAGACAGCGGGAAGCGACTTTGTTTTACACTATGTAGTGATGATAGTGATAGTGATATTAGAAAGCAATAAAATAATGATATGTCATTATTTGGCATAATCCTGATTAGTTGCGTATGCTAGGTGGCGCTACTGTCGTGCGTATATGATAGCGAACAGGTAGGCAATAACTAGTTATACCTCGATCCTTCCTTCACGCAGGTAGACACAGGTGAATTGAGAATGGTCGATTGTATATTTTTAAAGGTAAGGAACAGCACTATTTAATTGATTTCCGTGTTCTAGACACAGACTTTTGGAAGTCTGTGGTTCTAGATTAACTTATTTTTTCTATGTCTATGTCTAGAACAGCTGATAAGTTAGAATAAAATACTTTTAATTAATCAATTATTTCCTGAAAGTTCTATAAGACTAATAAATTCGGAATAATTAATGAATGAATAATTTAATGACTCGTATTATTATGAAATGTATATATGTTATGGACCAAGTAATAAATTGGGCATTATTCATAATGACCGGGCATTATGAAAAATGCCCAATATGAGAGGGCAATTTGATAATAATTATTCTAATAATCAAATTGACCGGGCATTATACATAATGCCCATCACCTTTTGGGCAGAGTAATACAAATATATTTAATTGCAATTTTTTTATTATTATAGTCATTTAATTTCAAATAAACTAAATGTTAAACAATTTAAATAATCAGACTCATTATTTGGATTAAGTAGCAAGGTAAAAGGCGAGGCCGAAGGCCGAGCTCCGCATAGGGCGAAGCCTGGAGCCTCTCCCTCCCCCAATCCAAGATGGCTGCCATGCGAGTTAAGATTTTAACGGTGAGGCGAGGTCGCAGACTGAGCCCAACTCCACGTAGGGCGAAGCCCGGAGCGTCCACCCCCTCAATTCAAGATGGTAGCCATACAAGTTTAAATACTGTAGGTGAGGCGAGGCCGTAGGCCGAGGCGAGCTGCGTTTAGGGTGAGGCCGAAGTCCAAACTCCGCGTAGGGCGACGACCAGAGCGTCCCCCCCCAATTCAAGATGGCCGCCATACAAGTTTAGATACTAAAGGTGGGGTGAGGCCGTATGCCGAGGAAAGCTGCGTATAGGGCGAGGCCGAAGGCCGAGCTCTGCGTAGGGCGAAGCCCGAAGCGTCACCAAGCGTCTTACCCGCCGACTGCCTTCCGAAAATGTCATATCCGCCAACTTTGAGTTTAGTTGGGGGAATCGTGACGAGAAGGGCAAACCCCGGAGCGTCGTGATTCCCCGCACAAAAAATCCAAGAAGACGGATATTAAATTTTCGGGCATGCCGACATGGGTATCGTTTGATAGATTGTCGGGGATGCTGATTCCGAAAATGTCGTTCATTTTGATATCCAAGATGGCGGACGTTTACATTTTTGATAAAACTGATATGTGTGTCGTTTAATAGGTTTTCGGGGGTGCTTATTCCGTAAACGACATCCATTTTGAAATACAAGATGGCGGACATGCATTTTTTGTAAAAATCCGTCATGGATGTCGTTTTAGATTTTGAAATCTAAGATGGCGGTCGTGAAAAAATAACGAAAACTTTTATAAATTGCAACGAGGGCACTTCCCTCCCCGCACCGCTTCCCTCCCCGCACTTCCCTCCCCGCACTTCCCTCCCCGCACTTCCCTCCCCGCACTTAGCTTTATTATCAAATTGCCCAATTGTCACGTAGCAATATAATAATGACCGGGCAATATGATAAATAATGAAGTTTAGATAGTAATTAATCACTTTGCCCGATAGAGCTAGACATTATTCATAATGCCCGCATTAATCACTTGGTCCATAACATATACACTGCTGGGGCAGTGATTTAGCCAAGTCCAAATCGATAAAAAGGACTCCCGGAAATCCTATTTAATGATATGTTAATAACTTCTAACTTACAGATAAGTAAATTTTTTATCCCAATACAACATAAATATTTTTACGTACTGGCTGGCAATAGGGCAGGAGATGGCCGGGGATGGGGTACAGAAGGCATCTGGAGTCTCTTGTTTGTTAATTTTACCGAAATAACGAGTTCAACCTTCGTTTTTTAGATTGGATATGAATAACAAGACTCTGTTTTATGAGATTTCATCCGAAAAAACAATTATTTAAAAAAATAAATCTAGAATTGGGCTTAACTGGTTGGAGATTGGGTCTACTGTTAACTTATTTCTATGTCTAAGATTTTACTTATTTTTTCTATGTCTATGATCTAAGACTAATACTGTCTATGACAAAAAATATAAAAAAGGAACAAAAACAAATGACAACAAGTTGACACTGAATTCATTTGTTCTTTTCAGTTCTATTTGAAGTCTGGAAAGGTTTCAGAAAACTATCGTTTTCAATAAAGTCATATTCTAAGATTCTTCAGCGCAGTTTTCTCACGTGGAAAAGGAAGCTCTTTTTCAGTAGAATGTACTGGTAAGTAAAACAGTGGCAGGTTTTTGATTTCAAGTAGTTTCATAGAGGGTCATGCTAGCTGCAGTTCACTGTAACTAATCAATAAGTTGGTCAGAGGCATTGAAGTATTATGTACTAGCGTACTAGAAAAGTCAGCGCGAACAACATCTTTGCAACATGCGCGGCAGTGCGGGGCGCGCGGGGGGCGGCTAATGATTCATAGATGCGTCGTCACCGTTATAGAGGCGACACTTTGTTTATATCCTGCCTATTTCATTGGGTACCTCTTATGTGCACATTATTTGACTAACAATTTTAATTATAATATTTATTTTTGGTACTTTACTCTGTGGAACAAACAATATTTGGCATAAATACCTATACAAACTGGTTCAGTCAGGATCATGGGAAGTTTCATTCCTTACAAAAAGTGCCTTAACTATTTTCAATTAATAACCACAGTTTCTTCTTTTCTAAACGTGTAACATTATTATTTTCCACTATAAAAATAAACGTCAGCTTATACTATGTAATGTACCTACACTGTTACACATCCAATGTCGCTTCTCATATTTTTAGTCTATGAAAAATGACGCAAAATGGCATCTACAAAATATTTTGCTCGAATTAAGTTTTAAAAACGATTATCTAGTTACTAACCGATGGAAAGTTATTCCTTTGCATTTTGACGTGTTACTCGAATTATTAGTGCAATATCGTAAAACACACAAAGGCATATTTATTGAGTTATCACGGGTTGTTGCTTTAAAACATACAAGACCTAAACGCTCAAGAGCGAGCAAGCGACTGAGTGAACTGCGGCCGGCCGACCGCAGTTGAACGGAACACAGAGTTAGTGAGCGGTGTCTTCTCTATACGTAGTAGTAATAGCTCAATGGTCAGAGGGTTCCCCATTGATAAGGTTGGGTTACCTAATCGGCGGATGCGGTGTCTGCCGATACCACCCCGCAAGCACCCAAAACATTCGCTTAAGTCGTCGCCGCCAGCAAACCCCTGCTGTGACTCGACTGTCTGCGGGCTGGAGCTGCGAGCACGCCTGCGTACTGCCGCGACTGCACTACCACAGACGTGCAGTACGCGACTGAGTACATTAGATAGAACGACGAAGTCCCTTTTACCATACAATACAATAGAGTGAAACAACTTAAATTGCACCACCGTGCCAGTTTCAATGCATATTTTTTGGTGCGGATCCCGGCTTTGATGCTGAAGACTCTGGCAAAAAGGCCTCTGGCCAGAGGGCGTAAGTAGTGTTTCGCCATTTTCGGGGAAGATTTCCGGCGTCTCATACCCTTGGGAAAACATTTGGGAAATTTTGTTTAATAAGTTATATGACTGTGTTATATGAATTTATACGAATGACTACATTTTTTCCTGAAAAGTTACCTCATAATCTTTTGAATGTAACGTTACCTTCTGACCAAATGTAACGTATCGCACGAAGGCATCGACAGGACACTCGAGCAAGTTTGTGACACTTTAATTTTATTTTGGGTAAATTGGTAGTTTTTTAATTATATCTTGAACTAGCTGCACCCGCGACTTCGTACACGTGCACAAAGCTGATTTAATGTAATTACCAACACCGTGAGCGAAAAACTAACAACCAACAAAATCTGTATGAACTTATTATAACTACTAAATACACGATAGGTAGGTACCCGGATTTTCTGAAAATGCGTAGGGCAAAAAATAAATTCGAAAAAAAAACATCTGGTCAATTAAGAAATAACATTTTAAAATAATTAAGAAAAATAAGCATTTCTTTTAAACTTGTTTTCATCCGCACGCGTTTTAGTTAATTTGCTCAATGCAAAGTTGATACATAACACTTAACATCTAGACTGGGCGGTATCCTAAAGCGTTTCATTTTCCGCCCGGGACTTCGTTCCCGTGGGAAATTTTTTGTCGATTTTCCAATGTTTTTAAACCTTCGCGCGATTCTTGCACAACCGTGTGTGTGTGGAAGATTTGTTGTGCAAGATTTGAATCGCAAGCGCCGTAAACAAGCAGTTATTCTGCTATTCCGGACGGAGACAAATACAACAAATCAAAAACCATGAAAATTTGTAGAGCCGTTCTCAAGTTATAAGTTTTTGATCAAACCTAACTTTGTTTTATATTTAAGAAAATGTAACAAGAAATTTAAGCACAAAGATATTTCTGAAAACTACGATAAACGCAGATTTTCAGACCTGCTTTTTAGGGTTCCGTACCCAAAGGGTGAAATCGGGACCCTATTACTAAGACTCCGCTGTCCGTCCGTCAGTCCGTCTGTCGCAAGGCTGTATCTCATGAACCGTGATAGTTAGACAGTAAAAATTTTCACAGATGATGTATTTCTGTAGCTGCTGTAATAGCCAATACTAAAAAACTGAATAAAATAAAAATAGAGGGCTCCTATACAAAAAACGTGATTTTTTGCCATTTTTATAGATAAGTCTGTCCGAGGCTGTATCTCATGAACCGTGATAGTTAGACATTTGACATTATTACAAATGATGTATATCTGTTGCCGCTATAACAACAAATACAAAAAAATAAAATAAAATAAAGATTTAAGGGGGCTCCCATACAACAAACGTGATTTTTGTTGCCGTTTTTATAAATGACGGTACGGAACTCTTCGTGCGCGAGTCCGACTCGCACTTGGCCGGTTTTTTCACATCCTATCCTTCTATCTTAAGAAGGCCTTATAATTTTTCCAAATTCATACGAAAAAAAAGCATTGGTCAGAGGGTCGCGGTGGAAAGAGGTTTCCAAAGTTAAAGTAAGTACTTAATAGCTATTTTGTTTACAGTTTCCACTTTCGAAGGCGCCGCGCGCCGCGTCCCGAGGAGGCAGACGCGGGGGCCCAGGCGGAGATACCGATGAGTGCCGTCAGAGAGCCAACGTGTTTCGGTGAGAATTTTCTTAGTTTTTATTCTATTAGCTGCAAACCAAGTTTTGTTCCGATTGTAGTAAATTTTTAGTCGCCTAAGAAATTATAAATTGACTACGATCGCAAAACCAAGTCTGAGGCCTTTCACAACCTTTCACGATGGGCGATTTATAAACTCTGATACCAGGGTTAGACAAGTTCGCCATACACTTGACTAATATCTACAGGTAGATTATTTTAGAAGAAGATTATTCCCTGTTATCTCCCGTAGCAGCTTTCATCAAAAGGACTTCAGGTGTTATTCAGGGGTCCTTCCCCTACAATGTGTTCTTAACCTGTGGTCCGCGAACCCCTGTGGGTCCACAAGTAAGTGTATGGGGTACGCTGTCTTATCTATGGACATTTCAATTAATTAATAAATGCCAGCAAGTCTCGTAATCGCTACGCTTATTTCCCATGCGGCGTAAACTCAAGTTTTCGGGTGAGTTTCAAAAAAGTTTGTAAAGAAACTAGCTCTCCGCCCTTGGCTCCACCCGCGCAGACTACAGGTTATATCGTGCCCGGCTGTGGGATGAAATGTAGCCTTTGTCCTTTCTCAAGGCCTTATCTATTTTTGTTCCAAATTCCATCAAATTCGTTTCTGTAGTTAAGATAACTTATTAAGGGGGTCCATGAAATTGTTTGATTTTCTATAATTCTTTAACGGAACTTTTCTTTTCTTTTAACTTTCTATTCTGCTTGGATTATTAATTTTTAATTTAAGCTAGCTTCTTTCTTGAATAATTTTGTATTAATAATAATGTAAGGTTATGATATCCCTACTAATAATATAAATGCGAAAGTGACTGTCTGTTTGTTACGTTTTTACGCGCCTAAACTACTGAACCGATTTTAATGAAATTTGGTACAGAGATAGATTATACGTTGGGGGAGGACATAGGCTACATTTAATCTCACTGCTGGGCACGATTTACCCTGTAGTCCACGCGGGCGGAGCTGCAGGCGGATATAAACGTTTATAAAGCAAATCTTTACAGTTTCAAATATTACGCAAATATTACAAATATTAAATATTACGTTTAAAAGCAAATCTTTACAGTTTCAAGTTCTTAGAATTTTTTTTTTCGACATTTAATAAAAATTATTTATAAAAATTACTATTGAACAATAGTGTAGATTCAAATTATAAGTCGTCTCGACACATTGTGTCAGATACGTGTTACGTCCAACAAACAGCTTTATTTCATAGAACATTCAGGATGTTACTTAAAACGACCCAGTTACTTTACTTTACAAACATATTCGTTCATTCAGGATGCAGGATGCAAGCATTCCTAATACCACAACTACTATATAGGCATTTTCTGGGTTAACTCGCTCCATCGTCGACCTCATCTTTGACCTTATGGTCAAGATTGAGGTCAAGAGTTAACCCATCTTACAATAATAATAAAAAAAAACACTTTATTGCACACCAACATTATAGAACATGAAACAGAGTAAAGTTACATTAGGACAGTAATAAGGTTAGGGTACACAAGGCGGCCCCATCGCTAAGAACAATATTTTATCGGCAATAACTAAATTTCCTTTGTACTTTTTTAGTAAAATTACTAGTTTTACCAAGTTTAGTTTTCTGTGCTTTTTTCTTGAAGCTCGATATTAATAAAAATAATATATTTATTTGTGAGTACGTTATTATGCACTATGTAAAAGTGATAAAATTTTGCAGTCTGGTTACTATGTCTGGCTTCTCAATGTTTTATTGACCTATGTTTAGTATTAAAATTTTAAGTGATAACTCTTGTTAAGACATAAATTCCTTCCCTCGAAAACCTATCATGTTCTTCAGAGTCCGAGGATGATTAGACACTTTGCCTAATTTACTACTTTTGTTAATTCGCAACTTTCCCTAATTCGACACTTTCTTCAACCGGACTTTTTCCTTTTTGGTTACTCTTCTATTTCGTAACTTCGGTACAATCGATGAGATAAATTAACCTTTTAAAAAAAACCTACTTCAAAAAGCGAAGAATAAAAACGTAGCATTAAGTGTGCTACGTACCTACCTACTAATCTGTTTGAAGTCAATGCGAAGGCGGATGTACGTACTTGATTTGGCACCGACTTCAAACAGATCAGTAAGTACATAGCACACTTAATGCTACGTTTTTATTTTTAGATTTTTGAAGTCGGTTTTTTTTATACTTAAAAAGTTAATTTATTTTCTAGTTTTAGTCGAAATAATAGAAAGTATGTAAGAAACAATGTAAGTTCTTACTAAATTCGAGGGTTTCTCTCAATTTCCCTGGGATTTCATCATCAGATCCTGACCTAGTTACAATGAGACCATCTCTGGAGTATACTCTTTCGAACAAAAAAGGAATTTTGATGAAAATCGGCCCATAAATGGCGAAGAAATCGATAAACAAACATTTAAACAAAGATACATACAGACTAACATAAAACCTCCTCCTATTCTGAAGTCGGTTGAAAATTTAATTTTACTTGTATTTTATCAAAGTCCGTAGTAGTACTACCGTATACAGTATATTTTACGCTTGAGAAAATAAATAAGGTCTGGCGGGCCCAGGATCTTGGAAATATTACCACTGAATGTATACAAAAAGTTTAAAAATTATAACCCTTCCTTTGGTCTTCACCATATTCGGGTAGTAATTGAATAACTTAAAATTAAGTAATTGAGTGTACATTTATAAAAGTAGCCAGTTGGAAAAGTAACCAAAAAGGAAAAAGTCCGCTTGAAGAAAGTGTCGAATTAGAGAAAGTTGCGAATTAACAAAAGTAGTGAATTAGGCAGTGTCTAATCATCCCCGGACTCGTTCTTCATACCCTACTCATGATTTTGTAAAGTTATCCTTAAAACAAGAGTTGCCTGGAAGAGATTGCATGTACCGATAAGGCCGCCTTTGTGCACTTATTCATGTAATAAAGCTAAGAAAAACTTTCGTTGTGACATTCAATAAATGCAATAGTATTATCTACGTATAATGACGGTGTAAGTCAAATATTCTGTTTTTTTTTTGCTTTGAACGCATTTTGGATATAAATTCTCACTGTTTTCTTTAAAGTACAGGTAAAGAAACCAGATTCCTCGATTTAGCTTTATAATCGTAAAAAATATAAATTTTTTGGTTTTCAAGTCTGAAATTATGTCAAAGCTTCCCTACAGTTTTCTGCCGCTAATAATCGTGTGTCTTTTTCCAGATAAGACATTGGCCGCATACCCAAGTGTGGCGCAGGGGCCGCAGTGGCCACGGAGGGATCCAGAAAACGAAAATGTCGGTAAGTGTGGTGTCGTTGTGTGTTGTGATAATGTATGGACGCGCAGAAATCATTTTATTCCATTCAATAGAGCTAAAATTTACATTTCTGTTTTTATAATTATACCGGCGTCGCGTAGCAGTGGTCAATGTGAACAATTTGGGAAAAGCTAATACCAGCGCAAATGTGGTCTAGCCTTATGTACACTTGCGATTAATAAACTGGAAACGCATCATCGCGCTCGGAACAAATATATGCAGTTCATGCAATTAATTATGGTTTGTGGTATATTATTTGAAAGGCAGTTTTGTTAGGTTTCAACCGCTTCAGTTTGCTCGCGATCACTTAGATTGCAATTTGGAGCAAAGGAGCTGAGTCCTGTTCTCAGAAACGAAATCAGGATGTGCCTGCACGGCAGCGGTCGTCGACAGAGTCTATAGGAGACTGGGGGAGCGATTCGCACAATGCTGTTTTGCGGAAACAGTGGCACATGTGGGTGGGTCATGTATGATGCGGGCGGGATTTCTATTGAATCAAAAATAAAGCTGATATTCGTAACTGGTGAAGGTTTGGGAGGGGGGCTGACTGCAGAAAGATACAGCAATGATATTCTGCTAGGCCATGTGCTCCCCTACGCTGATTTTCTGCTAATGCACGATAATGCCCGCTACCACACCGCTACAGTGACTAGACAGTACCTCGAAGAATTCGGGATTTCTACAACAGAGGCGTAGAGTCAGTAGGGTCAAAAGAACTAATGCGTATGTATGTATTTAAATCATTTAATGTATGTTTGTATGTATTTCATTGTAATCTTGATTTGTTTTAAGTGACATCCTGAATGTCCTGAATGTAATAAAGATTTTTCTATTCTATTCTATTCTATTCTAAAGGACAGCTTAGTATATACTTAAATGGTGGAATCTACCCTTAACTATCATCAGCTATAAGTAATTATTTTTTTCCGGAAACGTCACGTTAAGGAGTTTCATTATTTACTTACTTTTCTGCTACGCAACGTATCGCAATATTGTATTGTAATATATCGGCATGGGTTACTTTATTGCTGGGCCTAAGTTTTTCTATATGTGCCGTGACTCGTTTTTTAAAGATATATTCTGAATAACGACTTATTTTATTTTTGTTTTGACAGTTGGTCACTCAGGAGCATCGATTTCAACAAGGTAAGAAAATGAAATCGAGGTCAAAATAGTTTTATTTTATGGAAAATCTATGATGTTACTTAAAATATGTACTAAGTTTGATATTATGTATGCTTTATATAGTTTTTGAAATAGAGCAGTAACAAAAGTTATTCAAAAACCGGCAAAGAGCGTGTCGGGACACGCGCATTGTAGGGTTCCGTAGCAGCATGGTTCAAGTATGCAGCTGGCTTCTTTATTCTACGAGCATATTGACGGTTAAATCGCTAATAATGTCTAAAAACGAGGTCACAAAGAAAGAAGGTAACTAAAGGAGAATTATAAATTTATTATTAGCGCCACAAGGAAAATGAAAAAAAAATCATATGTTTAAGAACCACCTCGCGTGGATGCAAACGGTTATAGAAAAATGGTTTACATTACGTATTCATTTAAAACTGGTGTACTATCGTTACGGTCATAGTTAGAGATGAAAGAGACTTAGTCTTTTATGGCTTATTAAAAGAATCGCCTTCATCTTACAGGACTTTGATTCTAAAATTAAGACTGAAAGTTCGAGTTTTTATAAATAAGTCTTAGTCGTTTTATCTTAAACAACTCGAATTCTTTTATGTAAAAGGGCTCGCACCGCAGTTTGTGTGTGATATTCAATATAGCTTTTGTAACCTATCAACCAAAAGGAATAATTCACGCCTAAACCACTAAATATATTTTGATAAAATTTAACAAGGGGATTAAATTAGACATTTACATTCTTGGGCTAGGAAAATTGGCTAAACATGGAAATATTTCGATAACTGTAAACTTCTTTCTCGATGACATAAAATATTGTTAGTTATAACTAAAATAAACAAAATTAAGCAAATTAAATTTCCGCATCATTATTAAAAAACTGAAAAATTTAATTTTCTACTCATTTTGATTCCAGTAAAGCGGCATAATATTTAACTTCGTAAAAGTGCCTCTATTATAATATAATGCTTGCATTCCAGTCTAAGAAATTAAAATTAAACTAATTAATCATTCAGAATTATCATTTATAAAGAATGTTCAGTAAGTTACGGATTTTTTGGCTTATCTGATCAGAAATTATAGATAACTACATTTCAACAGTTTATTCTGAATAGTATATTGAGTATGTTAATAAACTAATAAAAATTAAGCAGATTCTCTTTGCAGAATTCAACAGTTACGAATATTTTTAGTTTTAAGAAAACCAAAATTCATAACTACTCTAAAAGTTTTTAATTTATGCCTTAAAAATATAATTAGTACTATAAGAGACAAATTAAGCAAAAAATGTCTACGATTATTCATCAATTGATATTTTTTCTTAGTTTTGTTTCAATATAAACGGTATCCTATGCAGAATAAGGTCGTAATTTCATTGTGTCCCAACTCCCAACCGTACGTCTACTGTCACGAGACGCGCGCTGTTTTATAAAATTTGTTTCTAATGTATGGATGGCTACTAAAAACGTAAAGAGAAAAATATTGTTTAGCATTTGGGTGCTTATATACAGTAAAGTAGTCAAAATGAAAACGTTTTGTTCTTTTTGCTTCCCAAGAATATTGAAAGATATAAAGAATATTAAATATTCTTGATATTGAAGAATATTTATTATTACCTATTTATTAGTGGGCAGATCTAGTTAGGTAGTTAATTACATTCGTAAATGAGACCTGACCGGAGTTTCGCCGTTACAGATTTATTTTATGTATAATGTCAATGACCTTAGATATCGTTCAGTGTAAAAAGACCTACCAGTACTAGTGATTGCCTGCCAATACAAGCTTAGCATTATGTTGGTAATTATTTAAACACCTATGATTTAGTGCAGAGGTTCCCAAACTTATTTCGTCTAACGCCCACTTTGAAAATCTGTTATTTTGTAGCGCCCCCTATTTTTTTTCACCATAAAACCTCAATAACAAATTAGACTCATTTAACGAAATTGGATTTAAAACAACATTGAAAGATAATTAAAAATATATATTTATAAAGACAAGAAATGCGGGTTTTATTTCAGGCAGTCTTTTTACACTGAACATGAACAATATGTAAGGTCATTGACGTTAAACGTAAAATAAAATATTGTCCATCACATTGGACACACTCTTCAAATCTGGCCTCAGTATTCCGTGCCACTCGCTGAAGCAAAGGTGCTAGGATGGCATTAATCTCGCGAACGATATTTTCTTTAAGCGCTATGATGGTCGTTGGGTTGGTGCGCAGTAAAGACGAGATGGTATCCTAATATTGGCAGAAAATAATCGTTCAGCTTTTTTTTTTATTATAAGATGGGTTAACTCTTGACCTCAATCTTGACCGCAAAATTCAAAGATGAGGTCGACGATGGAGCGAGTTAACCCAGAAAATGCCTATAAAGGCACTGGTACTGCCACGCACCGACGGAACACAGCAAGCTGTTTGGCGTCGGACTTCGGTAGGAGGATGGTCGCGAACCAGACGGCCTTTTACAGAGCCTACCACACCGCATGAGACCATAGGACGACACCTCAGATTCAGAAAAAAATGAAGTGTCGTTGCCTGGGATGGATGACTAGGAGGCAGGTCTCATTTCAGTTTCCTTAGTCGCCTCTTACGACACCCACGGAAAGAGATGGGGTGGTGTTATTCTCAACCGATCACCACACGGTTGAGCTCATCGCATTTAACCACATCTGCGCCCCCTAATTTTTTCTGGGCCCCTTATTGCCCCCCTCCAGGCCTCCAGTTCCCACTAGGGGGCGTTATCGCCCACTTTGGGAAACACTGGTCTAAAATGACAAAATAAGTTAATAGCATCTAGTAAAAGGCGTGAGGATGAAAAGTTTTTATCAGTTTCTGAAGATAAGCTACAACACCACAGCAGGTGCAGAGCTGTCTACACCGATGTACGATGTATCAAAAGTGCGGAAAAAAACAAACCGACGACGAAGCTGAGTTCTGTTCAAATGGTAGCTACATTTGATTACCAAAAAGAGTGTGTTGTGCAAGGAAGATGCTTCGGAGGATTTTATTCGAAACCAGATTAAAAAGCACCTAGAAAATAGGATTGAGATTTGCAGAGTATCAAAACAAGGAACCGGTGAAACGATTATTAGTTATTGTTGTATGATAAATAGATATTATATAAGTTTTTGTATGCTTTACGGATGATATCAATGTCCAAAAGTCTAAATGTTGTAGTGAAACAACGTGTTCAATCCTCAAAATGAAACTTTAAGACAGTTGATTGCATAAAAACATACTAGTAATTGTTAATAATTCTTATACAGGGTAATTTTTCTTATCACTATCCAAATGTATCTAACGGTGTTAGTAACGTTGATAGAACGTAAATACGAAGAAAAAAAAATGCATAACAAAAAACGTTTGTAATCTTATGAACATCAATCACTTTGCTTTTAAGACCTGCAAACCTTATATGTTGTCTGCTTATCACAATTAACATATTTTTAAATAACAAAAAATAATAATACTATAAAACGAACAAAACTTCCGCTAGCACAAAGTTGACGATTTATTAAAAGAAAATTAATTCACGGTGCTTCCGCTGCCTCCTTATCATCTATTCCTTATTTTACCCGATTGAAAACGTTTTGGGTGTTTTAAAAAATGACGTTGCTAGCCGCAATATCATATAAAATGATACTTAAATTATGCCCATTTTAAATCAAGCTTTTGATCGAATATACATGTAAAGATGTCTGGTCCAATACCTGTCAGGATGAGGAAAAAATTGAAGACGAATACATGGGACATTGTGATCTTGATTTCAGTTTTAAAATGTTGGTCATGGTCATACATTAGACTCCGAATCAGATATTTCTGAAACGAGTGATTGATGACAATTTAAAATATTGTGATTTCTAAATAAGTTTTGTATAACTTTTCCACGTAGGTATTTCATTAATTACTATACGAGGAGTGATCAAAAAGTAGTGATAATGAAACAGAAAATAATATATTTTTTAAATAACAAAAATTTGTTTTTAAACATAGTCTCCTTCTCTACACACCGAGTCCAGTGTTTCTCCAACATTTTTAACCCTTTAAAAAAAAGATTTCTCTTAGCCTTCCAAAAACCCTTCCACGGCCTCTATCACTTCATTATCATCGGCATATCTATTACCACGCAAGTATTCCATTAGTTTTGGAAAGAGATAAAAATCACTGGGGGCCAGGTCCAGCGAATAAGGTGAGTGATCCACTAATTTGAACCCAGCTTGTTGAATGGTATCCAGTGCAACAGCAGAAGTTTGAACCGGCGCGTTGTCCTGATGAAACAAAATGCCTTTACTAAGTTTGACATGTCTTTTCTCTTTTATAGCCTCTCTCAATTTAGCTATTGAAGATGCATAGTAAACGCCTGTTATTGTGTGTCCCTTCTCAAGATGATTAATAAATAATAATCCTTCGGAATCCCAAAAAATTTAGGCCATGACTTTGCCTGCCGATGCTGTGGGTCGAAATTTCCTTGGAGTTGGTGACGACGATCTTTTCCACTATAAAGATTGTTGTTTTGTTTCTGGATCAAAATGGTGAACCCATGTTTCATCGATAGTGACAAATTGAGCCAAAAAATTGTTAGGATCCACATGAAATCTGTCCAACCGGCGCCTTGAAAGATTGAGTCTGGTTTTCTTCCGATCTTCTATAAACATTCTGGGTACCCAACGCGCCGAGGCTTTTCTCATACCCAGATAATATTTTAATTTTTATTGGACACTGCCATATGAAATGCCAGTTTCCTGGACTAAATAACGCACTGTAACACGACGATCGTCTAGAACAGTGTTTCCCAAAGTGGGCGATAACGCCCCCTAGTGGGAACTGGAGGCCTGGAGGGGGGCAATAAGGGGCCCAGAAAAAATTAGGTGGCGCAGATGTGGTTAAATGCGATGAGCTGAACGATTATTTTCTGCCAATATTAGGATACCGTCTCGTCTTTACTGCACACCAACCCAACGACCATCATAGCGCTTAAAGAAAATATCGTTCGCAAGGTTAATGCCATCCTAGTACCTTTGCTTCAGCGAGTGGCACGGAATACTGAGGCCAGATTTGAAGAGTGTGTCAAATGTGATGGACAATATTTTATTTTACGTTTAACGTCAATGACCTTACATATCGTTCAGTTTAAAAAGACTGCCTGAAATAAAACCCGCATTTCTTGTCTTTATAAATATATATTTTTAATTATCTTTCAATGTTGTTTTAAATCCAATTTCGTTAAATGAGTCTAATTTGTTATTGAGGTTTTATGGTGAAAAAAAAATGGGGGGCGCTACAAAATAACAGATTTTCAAAGTGGGCGTTAGACGAAATAAGTTTGGGAACCTCTGGTCTAGAACAATATTTTCGACTTTTTCAATATTTTCCTGCGTAACTGACGTCGATGGCTGGCCCGAGCGGTGCTCATCTTCTGTCGATGTTCTTCCAGTCTTGAATTGAAGTGACCATCTTGCCACAGTAGAATATGGTGGAGCAGACTCACCTAAAGTCTCCACCAAATCACGATGGATCTCTTGCGTCGTTAACTTTTTTAAACTGAGGTATTTAATAACGGCTCGCACTTCGTTTTTCTCCATGAAATTAATTAAAATCTGAAATTAAAATCCTCCTATATCCTATTAATATCCTATTTTGTTGTATAAATATAAACTAAAATCCGAAGACACTTATTGAAAATACGTATTTCTATTGTTGTTGATAGTGTAAATTTGCATTATTATTGCTCTCTCTGGTAAAAAAGTCTCGGTTACAATATGTAGGGTGTCCGGTGTCAGAATTCGGATTTAAAACAAAATTGAAAGATAATTTTTTTTAAAATAATATTTATAAAGACAAGAAATGCGGGTTATAATTCTTAAAAAATATTTCATCCAAATGTTGTCCATCACGTCGGACACACTCTTCAAACCTGGCCTCAGTATTCCGTGCCACTTGCTGAAGCAAAGGTGCTAGGATGGCATTAATCTCGCGAACGATATTTTGAAGCATCACGTAATCCTGGAATATTTTATCTTGAAAAAATTTCTACGTACGGTTGCAAGTGAATCATTTGCTTTTGACGCTTCAATTGCGACGACGCTTCAATTACGAACGCTCGTTGTTCACCTGTCCATTGCGACATCGTGATTAAAATCCGCATCAATGACGAAGCTAATTTACTGTATTGCTCCTATCTTCTGCTTCCCCGCCTAATGGCAGTGCATTAAACTCCAGGCGAGACTAATATGTTATTGAGGTTTTAAGGTGAAAAAAAATGGGGTGTGCTACAAAATAACTGATTTTCAAAGTGGGCGAGACGAAATAAGTTTGGGAACCTCTACTTTAGACCTACAGTCACCACATCAAAAAATGCACAATTACATATCCTGCAATTAGGAAATTCTATTTTTAACGCATTTTTTATTCCCGACGCGGACGGTACAGTCAAGAGCAGGTCACGCTTTACACTACCAGTTTAAGCTGAGCTCTGATTTATACTGCGCGCCATACAATGCAGGGCCGGTGCCCAAAGTCCAAAGTGTCAAGCTTGACGTGCTCTTTAGTGTACAGGGTCAACAGCACATCATGCTATCCAAAACTGTCAAGTTTCTTCAATCGATTTTAAATTTTATCTCCAAGCCTTAGAGTTTACTATTCATTGGGGAAATTTGACAGTTTGTGGTAACCTGATGTGCTATTGACTGTACAATGTACAATACAAACAAAGCGCGCAATTGAAATAAACTCGTTCTTTTCGCTCGCCGCGCCCTCCCCCCACCGCGCGCCGCACCCACCGCTACATCCCGCTTCACTACTTGCTCGCGCGTGTTATTATTTATATTTTCAACTTCTTAATCGTGATATTTACATGTTTAATTATGATGAAAACATGATTTTAGTACACTTAAACCTATTATTAAATAAAAAAAATATAGTTACACTTTTAAACTACCTGAAAAATACATTATTCTAAAAACGTTAAAAACTAATACATATTTAATTTTTGTCTCAGATGTCTAAAAAGACGCAAAATAGCTTAACTAGATGCAAGCATCATAGTTACCATTTTGGGTTATTTAGATATTGAGATCAGATGGTTTCTGGAAAAAAAATATGCATGTGAATTTGATTTCTGTTTAATTTTGCTATTGGGTGATAGCATTCGAATACCTCTCAAAATTATACTAACAAGGTATTTGGTTACCTATTATACTTTTAGAAAAAAGTTCTCTCGTACTATTAATTTCTTATTTTTTATAAGAAACGGTTACCACTGCGAATTTTTTACTTCATATATCTAATTAATATTTGATACTTAATAACAATAACCAATAAAGTATTAAAAAAAGCGAGTTTATGAATTAAGTCCAGGGTAACCTAATTTTCCTAGCCCAAAAGGTGAGTTTTTGTTTTATTTTTTCGCAACCTAACTACACATTCCTGATGTCCACTACTCTGTGTCCTCCTTGTATATTATCATACAATTTGGTGTTTCATAACAATAATGTAGTAACGTAAATGTTGCTGATGGTATGTTATATAAAAATAAAATTACAGGAAAACTTCTATCCTTAAATGGAAGCCTGTATTTGTCTGTTACGTATACTTTGCCCTCCAAAAAAAATAAAAAAATATAATATGAGTAATCGCATTGTCACCCTACTAGAATGAGACCTTCTGCCTCGTTGTTCCATCTTTTCATCGGCACGCGTTTGAGCTCGAAGAGTTCTATCCTTATATATTAGATCCATGGGAGGGGGTAAATTTAAGGACCTATACAATCCTAAATTTTGACAGTAGAAAATTGACATTACCATGTAGATTGACGGTAGATCCTATAGAGAAACGTATTACATAATTGACCCATAAAATTCGTGACTTTGTAGAGACTTTATAAATGTGTTTTATTAATTCTTTGTTTGAGACTTCAATGGTTCTTCATATTTTGAGAATTCAAACTACTGCTTGTTTGAATTAACCTGACTGTTTAGAACATAGTTTATATTTTTTGACTAATTCAAAATTTAGATATTTTTTCAATGGGAACAGTTCATTTTTTGCCTAAACGTAGACATTTCTCCTACACCAGGCACGCGAGGTGCAGGTAGCGCTCGGGGGGTGCACCCGAGTAGTGTCTACGTTTAAGAAAAAAAAATCCCCCCCCCCAAAAAATAATAATTCAGTAACTGATACAGGTTCAGGATTTTCAATAAAGCTAGGAGGTTCTTTTTCAACCTGTATAGGGAAGACAATATCTACATTACATTTTCTACTATTATAATTATGTTGTAGACATGCTTGTCTTTATTTATTTTAGTACACTTAGTAGGGTAATTTCACGGCCTGCATTTTTAGCGTTTCTTCACTTGAAATCATAGTGTTAAATAGTTTTGATTGCCTGTAATTTTTTGTTGAGTAATATTAACATTTGTTTTTATGAGTATACGTTTTAAAATACATTATCACGTTTAGATAAATTATAAAAATCTAAATGTGATCAATTTATAATTTTGGTGGTGTTTCCGCGACCCGACTTTAAGCTCAAAACCTTAAATGTATCATATTTAGTCGCAAATATTCTATTTTAGTTAATTGTGATTGCTTTTTTTAATACATAAAGCAATAAATTCAACATAATCGTATTATTAGATTTTGCGATATGATCATCAAAGCTTCAGTCAATTCTGTTTTACTGTCTAATTATTTGAATTTCAACTAGATCCACAAAAAACAATTGAATTGAAAGTTGGTGTTATGTTATTCTATTTATCATATGAAGGTCGAAAAAGTGGACAAGAATGTGTGTGCTGATAAAATAAAACAAATTATATCTATGACGTAACAGATAACCTATTACATGTAGTATATAGATTAACAACTGTAGAGTAAGAGATGTGTATGCTGATGACACATATCTTACGTTTTACGGTGAATCATGGGAGGAAGTATTTTCTTATGCTCAAAGGGGATTTAATCAAGTATGCAATTAGCTTGCCTCAAACTCATTAACCCTGAACACCTCTAAGACCAAATACGTTTCATTCGCTCTTAAAAACCCTCCCATTTCCGCCCAGCTCCACTTACAACAGAGCCTCAACTACAGCTGCCATTGCTCAAAACTGGAAAATACCACCAAAATGAAGTACCTTGGGTTGATGATAGACAATAAATTGAGCTTTGAAGAACGGGTCTACCTCTTTGTGCATACGATTTATTTTCCAAATCTCGTATTGCACAATACCGTTGGGCAAAAGTATCCTATCGCTGAAAATCGTATCGCACAATGTCGTGTTTACTAAACTTATATCGCATTATCTTGTACGTCCTAATAAGGTAAGAAAATTTTTATGTCCATACGTAACGAGACTGACTGGCTAAAGCTACAACAGGATTTAGATAGACTCGCTGAGTATTGTGGTCGTAACTGCTTGGATTTAAATGTCAAAAAGTGCCAGATTATTAGCTTCACTCGGAAAAAAGGTTCAATAGATTTTAAGTATACAGGGTAGCTACATAAAATTGCCACAGCCAAACTATAAATACGGCCGGCGTATCGAATAAACATGCATTCATCCAACGGCACTCGGCGTTTCAATACAACCCTGCTCGACCCTAACTTCGTCCAGCCGCTACACCTAACCCGCACCGTAATATTGGTGACCCACGACGCTTCTGCATCGAGAACACGACGCATCCACATATCTCGTAGCCTACGACCTCAGCCCCGGGCTATTCGCTCACTAGTTGCCTCTTCGTGGACGGTACTGCTTGCTCACAAGTGCAAACTTGCCGCACAGTATCGCTCCCGACGGCGCTAGCCGCGTTAGCACCCTCGGCACGGTGCGGCTACCCATCGAGGGATTGAAACTTACAATACATCGAGCAAACTCGTCAGTTTGCCCACTACGATCAACATAGTAGGCACACACATTGTAGGTACACACTAAATTATATAGGTAGGGATTACTAAGTAGGTACGCGTAAAATGACTGCTGAAGGTAGTTTGACTGAGCAAATAGCCGAACTCACCCGCAAGATACAACAATTACAAATTAATTACCGTCGCTATCGCTCTTACTCCGACTCGCGGCAGCTTGACAAGAACCGGTTTCGCTCCCGTGTACATCAGCACAGTGCCACTCAGGATGCAACCCACGGCGCGCCGACTACGACAAAATGTTGGTATCAAAAAACGCATGGTGAAAAAGCGAGAAAATGTAGGCCTCCGTGCAGCAGGGTTAGCGACAAAACGATAGATTCGACACCGGCTATAGCAGAAGTCTATGTCAACAAAAATAGCCACCTATGTATAGTAGACAAACAGTCAGGCGAAAAGTTTCTTATCGACACCGGTGCGGAAATGTCTGTCTTAGCCGTACAGCGAAAAGTAAAACAATGTTCAGAAAAGAGGAGTTCGCCAAAATGATGGAGATGGGTATCTGTCAACTCTCTAAGAGCCCTTGGGCCAGTCCGCTTCACGTAGTAAAGAAAAAGGACGGCACGATGCGCGTGTGTGGCGATTACCGCCGATTAAATTCGGTAACACTACCGGATCGCTACCCTATACCGCGTGTCATGGATTTTACGTACAAACTACACGGAATGACGGTATTCTTGAAACTCGACCTTAAGAGCGCCTACTATTGGATACCTATGGCAAGTCCAGAGATAAACAGCAATAATCACACCGTTTGGCCTTTTCGAATTTAAATGCATGCCATTCGGACTACGAAATTCAAGTCAGACTTTTCAACGATTTATGCACGAAGTCTTACGAGGAATAGAAGGTGTGTTTCCATTTGTAGACGACATACTTTGCTTTTCTAAGAACGAAGAGGAACACCGGAAAGTACTTGAACAAGTCTTATCGCGATTACAAGAATACGGGTTGGCGCTAAACGTAAATAAGTGCGAATTCGGCCAACACGAAATCAACTTTCTTGGGTATAAAGTGACAAGCGAGGGAATAGCGCCGACTGCAGAAAAAGTCGAAATTATTTCTAATTTCAACCGGCAAATGTTCAGGAATTACGTAGATTTCTGGGTATGATAAATTTTTATCGCGATTGCCTACCGCAACAAGCACAATTACAGCACGAGCTGAATAAATACTTACATAACTCGAAAAAAAAAACGACAAGACGCCCATCGAATGGACACCTCAAGCTGAAAAAGCATTTGAAGATTGCAGACAAAGCATCTTAATAGCTACACGATGATCTCACACCCCGTTCCGGGCGCACCTTTATGTATCATGTCAGACGCGTCAGATCGCGGCATAGGCGCGATACTACAACAGAGGATAGGCAGCGAGTGGAAAACCCTATCATTTTTCTCTAAAACGATCAGCGACACACAACAACGATACAGCGTATATGATCGCGAATTATTAGCGGCCGTGAAACGATTTCGACGACTCATCGAAGGAAATGACGTCATCGTCTATACAGACCATAAGCCGTTAGTAAACGCGCTCATGAAACTTCCTAGCGAAAACGACACTCCGTGAAGGGAACGACAGTTAAGTTTCATCAGCCAGTTCTGTTCAGATATCGTATACCTGCAGGGCAACAAAAATACGGTTGCCGACTGGCTATCACGCATCGAAACTATTTCCTGCCCGACAACTATAGATTTTGCAAATCTACCCGTAGATCAAAAAAACTGTGTAGAACTCGAACAGTTAACAAAAAAACTAATTCACGTTTCTCACAGATTGCCTTACCAGGCACGAATCAAACAATAGCATGCGAAATGTCAAAGGGTACACCTCGCCCTTACCTACCGCCGACATATCATTACGAAGCATACAAAGCGCAACACGATTTATGTCATGCGGTTATTCGTACGACACGAAAACAGGTATCGTCAAAATATTTTGGCCAAGTATGAATAAGATATAGGTACGTGGACACGAAGTTGCATCGACTGTCAAAAGTCAAAGGTCAATCGACATACTAAGTCGGCACACCAAGTTTTTCCACCCTCTCAACGTTTCGAGCATATACACATCGACATAGTAGGACCACTGCCACAATCAGGTGACAATAGGTATGTCATTACTATCATTGATCGCTTCACCAAGTGACCAGAAGCAGTTCCAGTACGCGACATTACCGCCGAAACTGTAGCAGATACTTTACGAGACACCTGGATCACGAGATTTGAATGTCCACTACGCATTACAACTGACCAGGGACGTCAGTTCGAATCACATCTCTTCAACTGCCTACTGAAATGATTCGGTATACAATGCATAAGAACGACGCCTTATCACCCTCAAGCGAATGGCCAAGTCGAACGCCTGCATAGAACCCTAAAAGCTGCATTAATGGCTAGGGGTAACACGATTAACTGGTCTAGCGACATACATACTGTGCTACTAGGCTTAAGGACTACATTACTCAGAGATAGCAAAATGAGTCCCTGCCTACTCACTTACGGAACGCATCTCAGGATTCCGTCCGATTTTATTCTACCTATGGAACCAGTCACGAACGACGCCGACTATGTAAAAGAGTTGGTCACCGCATTGGCGAACATTTCGCCTACTTACGAAAATAAAACAAACCACAGACTTTTGTTCATAAGGATCTACGAACATGTTCTCATCACTACATAGTATAAAACAAAGTCGCTTCCCGCTGTCTGTCTGTCCCTATGTATGCTTAAATCTTTAAAACTACGCAACGGGTTTTGATGCGGTTTTCTTCAATAGATAGATTGATTCAAGAGGAAGGTTTATATGTATAATACATGTATAATATAGTAGAGAAACACTGATAATTTTAGAGGTTTCTAATGTGATGTCGTAAAAACACATTTTGATTGATGTCGTATAAAACACTTTTTTTGCGCTTACTAAAAAAAAATTTAACTACTGACCAAATAACCCATTTATCAAATACCAAAATTCTACTTCGGTGGATATTTTGTGATCTAGTGAAGTTATTTTTTTAATCAAATGATGCATAAAAAGTATGTAAAAAGTGAATAAAAATGTATGACGCAATAAAGAGTAGCTGATTTGATAATCAGTGAAACTTTTGACAAGTGAGAGTATTACGTATTACCTTTTTCACAAAGCTTCATACTAGCAGTATAGAATGTCAGCAATGCCTACAAAATAATTGTTTCTGATGAAAATCTACATTTTCAGTTATAAATAAAATATAAAAATAAATTAATTGTTTTACTTTTTTCATAAAACAAATCTTATTTTTAGCGAATTTGAACTATTTAAACATTTCTGTAGGCGTAACTGGCATTTTTATTGTTTAGCCTTTGCCTCATGATTGTGGAAGAAGATTTTACTTGCCATTTTATTTTGGCGGATATTTGATATTATTTGTTTAATAAAATTTTTTTTGTGTTATTCAATGTATGAATACACCAAAATGGATTAAGGAATTATCCTTAATGTTTTGTATAATATCGTACAATTTTAGTGCACGTTGTTAAATCGTATTCAGTTTGAGAACTTTTGATGTAAGTATGTACTTATAATGATGTATGTTTTTGACAACATTTTTTTTAGTTTCCATTCCTCGGCTACTATTGTAAAACGTTGAACAATATACGTGCCATAAGTAAATCATTAATAACTATAAATACATTATGCAATTAATATAAGAGGTCAATGTGCACATTGTTAAATCGTAAACACGTTTTCAGTTAATTTTGATTTAAAATACTATATGTACAAACAGCAGCACGCCAGGTTACCCATTTGCACTACGAAAGCCGGCGCGCGAGTTAATGGCGACTTCAAGGTTAACATTTGTACAGCCTGATTTGCTGCCGTGTGCACCTATACGATGTAAGTTTTTGACAACATTTTTTTTAGTTTCATTTCCTCGGCCACTGCATTGTAAAACGTTGAACAATATACGTGCCTTAAGTATATCATTAATAACTATAAATACATTGTGCATTTAATATAGGTCAATATGGCTCTTAACAGCATTCAATTTAAATGAATGTTAACAGGTTGTGTGAGTCCCCGGCAGACGGCAGAGTAGAATAGGACCACCCTCTTTCTTACCGAGGTGTCGTACAAGGCGACTAAGGTAAATATGCAAGCAAGTTCATCTGCACACAGAGAAGGAAAACTCTGCAATTATATCAAAACCCTCGCCAACCCATCTGCCAAGCGTGGTGAGTATGGCATTTACCCCTTATGTTATTGAGAGAGGCCCGTGCCCCAGCAGTGGGGACGTATATGGGCTGATGAAGTAACAGGTTGGCAATGGAGAGTTAACACAATGTGATGGAAGGATTAACCTAGAAAACCTTTGTGTTTTGTGATAGACAACATCCAAGAGTTGGTCAACCATGTCTATCCCGACATTGATAACATAAGTTGTAAGACTATCTTGGTTTAAAGAAAGAACGATTCTGTCTCTTTCTAAAAACTAACGAACAAGTAGATAAGGTAAACAGCTTGATTCTTTCAAGGATTGACGCGCCGACGCAAATATACAACTCGGTCGATACTGTTCTCGATTTGGAAGAAGCAGTTCATTTTCCTACAGAATTTCTTAATTCTTTGAACCCGTCCTTTCTCATAAAATGGTGTTGAAAGTAGTTTGTCCTGTTATTTTACTAAGAAACCTGAATCCACCTAAACTTTGAAATGGCACGCGTTTGCTGGTAAAATCTCTAAAAACTTTTATAGAGTGCACAATACTCACTGGATGTGGTACATGAGAAGATGTATTAACCGAATTCCTGTACCATCGGATTTACCCTTCCAATTTAAACGCCTACAATTTCCGATAAATATATCTTTTGTAATGACCATTAATAAATCGCAGGGTCAAACTTTCAACGTTGCAGGCTTAGTTTGAGCATTGATTGTTTTTCACATGGCCAATTATATGTCGCTCTTTCAAGAATAACATCTAAAGAAAAAATGTTTGTTTTATCTAATGACAAATAAGCGGTGAACGTAGTATATAAAGACATTTTGTAGTATATTTAGTTAAACCTGTTCTGCTTACTATTTTCTTATAAACATGTAACAATGAAGCATTTCTTTTTATTTATCGCTTCCCGCTGGCTGTATGTCTGTCTAACTGTCCCTATGTATGCTTAGATCCTTAAAACTGCACAACGGATTTTGATGCCGTTTTTTTAATAGATAGAGTATAATATATGCCGGCTACGCATGACAAAAAGCTGTGAACGTTGTATATATAAAGACATTCTTTAGTATATTTAGTAAGTATCACTAATTGCACCCGTGCGAAGCCGGGCGGGTCGCTAGTGTTTTTATAAAATATGACACAGTGAAAAAACCACCGTACGACGGACCATACGAAGAACTCGAGAAAACAGAGAAGTATTTCAAGATCCAACTACCGCTACGAACAACTGTCATATCAATCGACAGGCTGAAACCAGCCTACATGCTTAACGAAAAGCCACACGAAAGCGAGACTACTACTACTACAACGAGTACAGTCATACAAACTCGCTCAGGCAGAGTGTCGAAACCACCTGTTCGGTACGCACCAACATAGCAATCGCATAAACACAATTATATACCTAAATAATATTTCTGCATACATAGCTACATACTATTTAACGCAAACCAAATCGCACATACATTTACATCATAGCTAAGTACCTCACTCGCTCATTCGAACATGCATTAGCGTACCCACACACACATTTAATACAAACTACAGCCCTCCACTTGTACTTTCCTACCGGCCTTCCACAAGCGGATCTCACCGGCTAGAGAAATCAAGAGGCAGGTGGACGGCAGAAGATCCACACATCACACACTAGAAGCTCTGCCTACCCTGTTACGCCATGCGCTGCACACACTACGCGCATTCACACAGAACGCATCACTGAAGCGCTGCCTACCCTGCTACGCTATGCGCCATACGCCATACACGCAACGCGCGCATTCACACTAAGCGCATCACTGATATACAACATCAATCACAAGCACTAGATACTACTTGCCAGCCAAAGGCAACAGTATACTTCACAACAAACACACTATGTTACGAGAAATACGCAGCTGCTAACAATCAACACTCGTCGAAGCAAGGAGCGCACGCCGAGCGCATCGGCTGAAAGACATCGACGTACTGCGAGCTCCGGCGACCGGCCCGGTGACGCTGCGTTACGCCAACACCCTCCCACCGTAACCCGCTACAAGCGCCTGCTCAACACAACGTCGCAAAAAACGGTTCAAGCGCACTACTGTGTTTTAGCTATGTATTATGGGTTAGGCGTCGCAGAGGGGAAATATATTTTCTTTCACGAAAGTTGTTTTCTTTCCCAGGGGGGGAGTATATGTAGGGTAGCTACATAAAATCGCCACGGCCAAACTATAAATACGGCCGGCGTATCGAATAAACATGCATTCATCCAACAGCACTCGGCGTTTCAATACAACCCTGCTCGACCCTACCTTCGTCCAGCCGCTACACCGAACCCGAACCGTAATACTCTCAACAATAACTTAATCCCTAGGGCTACTTTGGTGAGAGATATTGGCGTCATGCTAGATCATAAATTGCTTTATACGGCACATTACGACTACATTACTCAGCGAGCTCGTAAAATGTTAGGATTCATACATCGGACTTCCAAACCATTTAAAAGAGTTAGTTCCCTAAAGATTCTCTACTTTTCTTATGCTAGAAGCATATTTCATTTCATTTCATTTATTTCATTTAACAATATACATTGTGTCTGAAAAAGTACATTAATTTAATTAGAAGAATATAATAAAAACTAATATCTAATTAAGTGCAATATTATGTGTAAAATTTAAATAATTATAGGTAATGTCTTAAATAATATATAGATAATGTCATGCAATTTTATAGAAGTCACACAATACAATTAATAAAATGTCAAATAATTACAAATTTTCAAAGAATAATTGTATAATTATCGTCAATTTAAAAATTCATAAATTCAATTAATTTCTTTGATTAATATAAATGATTATTTACCTACACGAAAATCTACCAATTTTGCATAAACTCTTAGACATAGACATATACTTTATTGCACACCGTGACACAAAAACATTAAAATAACAAACAAGGACAGAAAACAGAAATGTACAAAAAGGCGGCCTTATTGCTAAGGTAGCAATCTCTTCCAGGCAACCTCTCAACGCTATAAAAACATTTTTCCAGTAAAAGAGCCTTGAGCTTACCCTTGAACTGTACCGTTTGATATATAAGGTTCTTTAACTCTACAGGAAGACGATTAAATAACTTTATGGCTTGATAATTGGTATTATGCTTTGCCACATTGAGTCTGGGTACACCATGACTTTTCAAATCCATTCTCCTAGTGTGTTCTCTTACTTTTCTTTCAGCATTAGTTTCAAACTCATGAACATGTTTAGAAAGACTACTCAAAACTACTAATACGTAGAGACTAGGCACAGTAAGCAAACCTAAATTTAAAAAATGAGGTCTACACGACTCCTGCTGAGGGATGCGAACTATAGTTCTTATAGCTCGTTTTTGTAACGTAAAAGCTCTTCGTACATTGTATTCGTAACTATTTCCCCAGAACTGAATACTATATCGAAGTTTTGATTCCACTAAGGCGAAGTACACCATTTTGAACTGCTCAATGTTAACCTCATCACGCAAGGACTTTAAGGCATAGCAAGCAGAACTCAGAGTGCCTTCAATGTTTTGTAGTTCTCTCTTCCAGTTCAACTGATCATCTATATACACCCCTAGAAACTTTGTCACCCTAACAATGTCTATTATTTTACCCTGAATGTTAATGTCTATAGAGTCATCATTTCTGGCAGTTGACCTGAACAGCATGACACTGGTTTTATCCATGTTAATGCTTAGTTTATTCATGGTGAACCAAGAATAAAAGTTACTAATAGTGTCATTGACCCTTGCCGTGAGCTTTTCAATATTGCTGCCGGAAATTATAGCGTTAGTGTCATCCGCAAATGTAACCAATTTCACGTCACCGCCTTTGTCAGGTTGGGATATAAAGTCAATCAGGTCATTTGTAAATACAATAAACAATAGGGGACCTAAAACAGAACCTTGAGGTACACCAACAGCAACCTTTGATCGTTTGGATTTATGGACTCTCTCGTGCCCAAGTTCGTCTATTGCTTTGATCTCAACATACATATGTCGGTTCTGCAGATATGACTTAAATAAGTTAAGTGCTTTACCCCTAACTCCATAGTGGTCTAATTTATATAATAATAAGTCGTGATTTACCGTGTCAAATGCAGAACTTAAGTCAAGGAAAATTCCCGCAACCTTCAACTTGGCGTTCATTTTTATTAATATGTCGTCGACCAAAGCACTAATTGCATCACTAGTACCTAAATTACTTCGATATCCAAATTGTCGTTTACTTAAAATTTGATTCATGTTAAAATGACACATTAAGCGCGATTTTAGGATTTTTTCAAAAATTTTTGACAATGTCGGTAACAATGATATGGGTCTGTAATTTTTGGGATCCGCCTTAGAACCTTTTTTAAAAACAGGGACAATTTTGGCTAATTTGAACTGATCAGGAAAGACTTCATTTTCCATACACTCATTGAAAAAGTATGAAAGAGGCCCTGCTAAGATATCCAAATTAACTGCGATCACTTTAGTTGGTACTTCATCATATCCACTCGACAATTTAATTTTCATATCTCTTACTATCTTAACAATTTCCTGTGGAGACGTGCAACGAAGATGAATTTCACTTGATACTCTACGCGTGTTCTTATGTAAATATTCAATCGCTTTATCAATATTTCTTGTGGTTGTGTCAGTGTTATGAACAAACCGGTTTACAAAGATATTGCATATTTCTTCTGGACTGTCAACAATCTTATCATTAGCTTTGATAAGAAACTTTTGCCCTAATTCTATAGCTGGTTTTATGCTCCTGTGTTGATTAACTATTTTCCAAAGACGTTGGCTAAATTGAAATATAGGCGACTGCCCCAGCCATGTATAAACATCGTACCTATTAATATATAACGCTGAATAGCTAAGTATTAATAATTTCAAAGAAATAACTTTCAGGAACTTTTGATTGTTGTACAATTTTAAAAAGAAATTCGTAAAAGCACTCTCCTACCGTCATTTTAAGTACAAACGTAAACAAAAAGCCTTGGCTATGAACTTTTTGCTAGGAGTTTCTAAATACATACGTACATACATAAACTCACGCCTTTATCACAATGGGGTAGGCAGAGACCACAGATTGCCACTTGGTACGATCCAAACACACCTATTTTGCTTTCTCTACAGTAATAATTCGCTTCATACACGCACGGCGAATTAGGGAACTCCCAACCTGGCCTTATAATATTTCCAAGGTCTAATACTCTCACCTAGAACGCCCTTCCGGTCTTCCCACCCTTAATATTCAATAAATAGGAATATCCTGCTGGGAGTCTGGGTGGAGGGAAGCCTGAAGAGGCAAACGGGGCGTTCCTAGAACCATCGTCAGTGCCTTGTAACACTCCTCACACCACTGCTACTGCTCGATCACTGGCATACTTATATTTTGGATGTGTTTAAATAAAAAAAAACAACATATAACAGATATTGACTTTTATTTTATTATTCAACAGTTTTAGGCAGAAACATTTTATATATATATAAAACATTATACTCGTAGGCATAATATGGTCCTAATGCCAGCAATAATAAATTGTTATATTCACCAATTGGGGTAGGTAAGTATCGACTCTAGTAAATATTGATCTTTGTCTGTTATTATTATTATTTCTTACAAAAGCTCCTAAACGATTAGGCTGATCCATGTAACGTGCTGCCCTTTGGATATTTCACCTGAGTTTGGACCGTCTTTCAGGACAATATGGAACTTATTAATTAGAGCTGCCGCTATTTTAAAATCTTCCATGAGGTAGGATGAGGTTAGATTAAAATACCGTTGCCTAAATAATTTGAAATCACGTTTAAAACGATTATGTATGGTTACATTTTTCATTTCAGCAACCTTTTCAAAATTAAATGTTGGATTCTCAGACTTGGCAATATCAATTGCATCTTCAATTTGGTTCACAGCGAAGTTTGAGTATAAAACATTATTTTCAAGCAACAGATGCCAAACATTCAAATTCAAATCTCGCAAACTCTGGTACTATGGAGAATATATGCATAAATTGTACTTTTCAAGAAGCATCTTTTTTACAAATTCGGGAGGACATGTAAATGTTGCAGAAACATACATCCATTAAATACAGTGTCGTGAAGTGTTTGCAGTCCGCTTATAATTAGACAGATTTATTTCGGGCTCTGGTTGCGGTGCTGGTTGATGTAGTGGTGCTGGATCAGGTTGGCCTGCTGGTTCAAGTCTTGGTTCTGGTGCAGGTAGGTTTACACGATTCCTATCCTGAGCTGTTTGCCGTTGGTGTCTCATCCAGCAGGGATGACAGGCATAGTTTACATCCTAAAAGGAACAGTTCATTTATGTAGTCATCATATAAGGAGAAAGTGGTATCTACTTTTTAATGGATGTTTTTGCCATGGCATATAACCTATGAAAATAATATTTTTCAAACCATCAACATTAAAAAAAAATGTGTTTTTTAAGACACTAAGTCAAGTAACAAAATGTACTTTTAAGAAACTACTGAGCAAGATAAAAAAAATGGGAATGCCTTCTAAGAGCTCAGTGTATATGATGAGGGATAACTTCTGTTAACTTCTGTTAGTGATGATGGTGATATTCTTATCACCATCATCACTTAAAAATCAAAGAAAGATGTTAAATAGCGTTAAATATGTGACCTGGGTAAATTATGCAGCATTAAATTATTCATGTCCACTAAGTGACGTTGAGCATTTCTCCCAGAATGGCCACAGGTAATGCACACCATTATATGTCCAAATAAACGGACATCAGCAGCTCTTTCTGAATTTAATAGAACAAAACAAGGATGACAAATGTTGGCATCCATTAAAACCTAGAACAAATAAATTACTTGAGAATGTAACAAACGGCTATACATTTTACTCACCTTAACCACATACAAACCGGATTTTCTTTTAGTAGATCGATGACCCCACAGACATCATTGTGTGGTCACAACCTTTCTCCTTACCAGCCCATATACGTCCCTACCGAGGGGCACGGGCCTCCCTTTAAAACACGACGAGGATTTAGGCCATAGTCCACCACGCTGGCCCAATGCGGGTTGGTACGAGTAGTCAAAAATGAATTTTCTTGGACGGGTGGGTTTCATCACGATGTTTTCCTTCACCGTTGAGCAAGTGATAATTAGAAATCCGTACATAAATCCAAAAAGACGAATTTAGTGGTATAGGCCCGCACCAGGATTTGAACCCGCGACCTTCGGATTTGAGACAGATTTGTAGGCTCATTGGCAGCTGGGCTATCACACCCATACCATTCATTAACTTGACGATACCCCACCCATGTGTTCTGCTATTTGACTGGTTTAACTATCGGGTTCAAAATGTATCTAGCTGAGTGTAGATGATTTACCTCAATTGTTAACCATCCTGCTAGGATGGTAAGTAACAGAGCAGGTAAAGAAGAGACGATGTGCCTCCGCAGTCTTTGCGTGGCTACACCACAGTTTATGCATCTCATGATAAATCGATAGGCAAGCAAAGGTCCGTTAAGCAGCAAGAATTTAGTAGTTTGGCAATCACACAAAGTCCAAATCACTAGCAAGGGTCAAAAGGATGTATAAGATGAATAAGAAAAAAGCGTAACAAACGACCGAACAGCAAAGCAAGAAGCAAAGCGATCAAAATATGTCTGACTGACATATGTCCACAGACATTTTTTATAGTGATGTGCAACTTACTTTGGGTATAAAATCTATCGATTAAGTATCGATTATTCGGTCAACATTTTTCACAGTGTCACAATCAATATCACAGTGTCCACTTGGCTAGGCGGAGGGTGATTTCATTCAGGCATCGCTAGACCTTTTTGGGTGAAGTCGAATCTTATCGATGCGGCGTAGTAAACTCACGTAAAGTCTTCGACGTCAAGCGCAAAATGGGTGCCACTCTCCAACACGCATATTTGTATCATATAGTTGTTGGACGTTTGTAGACCAAGATCCCAGTGCCGCTAGACCTTTCTTGTTTTCGCATTGGCCAGGGGTGTGGGAGGGAGTGGTGCTGGTGTGTACTGTTAACATGTGAATGCCTGCTAGCCTGGGCCGACGACGGCCGGTTTTCACCTGCCGAGTTCTGGGGGTTCTTCCAAAAATTGCTCACTTGTTTTGAAGTCTGGGTGCTATAAAAAGTATTGTTTTAGTTCCCTTAACATCGTATAAAAAATCATAGGTACAATCGCATAATTTACTTGCAAATTGTAAAACATCTGGCAGAAATTACAGCCGACAGAGAGTGTCTGGCGGTGTTGATCATTAATTTTTATATTATTTAATTATATTCTATAAGACAGCACCCAGACTTCAAAACAGGTGAGTGGTTTTTGGAAGTGTCTTCGGAGCCTGGTGGCTGAAAGTTGGCCGTCGGCCCGGGCTGGCGGGTATTCGTATGTTGGTGGTGCATTTTGCCGCTGCTCTTTCCAATACTTTTGGTTGCTGAGAGAATAAGTGCGGTCTGGCGGCCCTGGGATCTCAGTTTGGTGTTGGAAACTATTATTGTGTTTTACACTTTAAAAACTAGTTTTTATAATGACTTCCACCATTTTACGCACTGTTTTAACAATTCCTATAAAACTACTACTTGTCTTTCTATTTATCTTTTATTTATTAAATACTAGCTTTCCGCTCTCGGCTTCGCCCGAGTGGACTACAGGTTATACCGTGCCCGGCTGTGAGATAAAATGTAACCTATATCCTTTCCCAAGGTCTAATCTTAATACCAAAATTCAACAAAATCGGTCAACCGCTTTGTCCCTGCATTTTAAATCGTCATATCTTCGAAAATATTAATTTAAACTACATGCTGTAAAGGGCTATGCACAATTTATTCAAAGTACTTGATTGGATAAGCATGTATTGCTTAACATCGCTTCGTAAAGTAGTCATTATTTCTCGTAAAAAGTAAAGGATAAAAAATGGCTATTGTGGGTTATCCCTAAGAGATAGATGTATACTATTGTGGACGTATTTGTAGAAATTTTTAAGGTGTATAATACTGTAGTACATTATTTTGATCTATCTCGTAGGGTTCAGCCAGCGTTTGCAATGTAAGCGTAAAAAATGTGTTTATTTACGACATCACATTAGAAACTTCTAAAATTATCATTGTTTCTCTACTATATTATGCACGTATTATACATATAAGCCTTCCTCTTGAATCATTCTATCTATTAAAAAAACCGCATCAAAATCCGTTGCGTAGTTTTAAAGATCTAAACATACATAGGGACAGACAGCGGGAAGCGACTTTGTTTTATACTATGTAGTGATGATAGTGATAGTGATAATAGAAAGCAATAAAATAATGATATGTCATTATTTGGCATAATCCCGATTAGTTGTGCAAGCTAGGTGGCGCTACTATCGTGCACATATGATAGCAAATAGGTAGGCAATACTAGATATCTCGATCCTTCTTTCACGCAGGTAGACACAGGTGAATCGAGAATGGTCGATTGTATATTTTTAAAGGTAAGGAACAGCACTATTTAAGTGATTTCCGTGTTCTAGAACAGATGAGTAGTTAGAATAAAATACTTTTAATTAATCAATTAGTTCCTGAAAGTTCTATACGATTAATAACTTCGGAATAATTAATGAATGAATAATTTAATGACTCGTATTATTATTAAATGTATATACACTGCTGGGGCAGTCATTTAGCCAAGTCCTTTCTTTTGAATTATTCCTAGCTTGAATCAGCCTTGATTGCACTGCTAATCTTTTGGCGTGTCGCATTACTCGTCTGTATATTCTGATGTAATTCTGTTTGTAATTTAGAATATTATTGCTACTACTAATACTTCCAGTACATAGAAATCTTTTTGTCTTACTTGAAATTTTTAAACCTTTTGTCAACCAATAAAGTTTCTTGATGCTGTTATGTTTGACTCTTTTCTTTTTTGTTGTAAAGGACGTCCTAAAATTTCTATGAATTTTGATATGAAACTATTTATTCCCATAGCTGTCCAGTCTACATTAACAAATTTGCTTCTAAACAGCATGTTATTCTTTTCTGAGTAAGGTCTCTGTTCCTTAACAACAGAAAGCTGTTGAGCTTTTTTAGCATTTACACTTTGAACGTACACACTACAATAGAGACCACCATGTCCATCTCCCAAACCATTATGGTCCACATCAAAATCAACAACATCGTCAATAGGTATATTTGTGAGAAAGTTGTCAATACAAGAAGACGATTTATTTCTAACGAAAGTAGGTGCGTTTATTAAATGCCTGAAATTGTAACACTTCAACAGATTCAAAACTCAGTTTTTTTGTTACTGTCGGTTATTAAATCGATGTTAAAATCACCACAGAGCATACATTTTTTATCAAACAACATCTCAAGCACCTTTTCAAGTCTTTCCATGAAGCAAGAAAAATTGATATCCTTCGGATTCCGGTAAATACAAACTATTACTAAGTTAGATTGTACATCTTTGATAGAACATATCTCAAAACTTTCCATTTTGTAAAGTTTATTGATGTTCGGTAGTTCTTCCGTAAGGGTTCCACTACGCGCTAGAATTAGAGACCCACCTCGTTTCTTATTTTTTCGCGTATTACACGATACTAATTTATAATTAACCATACTGAATAGAAGTGCAGATTTCTCATTAAGGAAATGTTCAGTGATGCATACATAGTGAAATTCCTTACGTAATTCTTCAAAGTACATTTCTATTTCCAGTTTCTTATTAGTAACACCACAAAAATTTTGCAGATAGAGGTTTAGCTTAAGTGGCGTAGGTTGAGAGACGTTGCTCACAGCCACCTTAGCACTACAGCTCCCATTCTCATGAGTCAAGAAAAAACAAATGACTCTGGTTTTCCTTTTGCACCTCAGGACGTTGGATGTTAGTTGCCACGCCCCGGTCCACTGGGTCCCTATGTACCAATGGAAAATAAAAAGGAATGGTACCCTTTTTACAGGTCAATGTTCGATTACTCAAAGAACCTTTACTGGAAGTTTTTAGTCTATGTATAAAGTTTTTAACATTCAAAAATTGAGAGTCATATTTACCACTGTCTATTAAAACGTTAATTTTCTTACATACTATGTTCAAATAATTATGATATCCAAAAGTCTTATCATCAATGTCTATTAATTTACAATTATCAAAATTTTTCATCCACAGTTTTAATTGATTATTTAGAATATTCTCATTCAAATACTGATTTTTCCTAATAGGAAGGACGTACACAGTAGCTGACTTCAATTTATTCAATGCAATACAAAGTTCAGAATAAAACCTAAAGGGGTTTACATCGTGAGCTCCTACACCCAAAATTACAATGTCATCTTTCGTCAAGGAGTCCTTCATTTTGTCACAACTCTTCAGTATACAAGCGCTATTTGCTTGTGGTTTTATTATTGCAAATGGTTTGTATACATCATTCCACAGTCCCATTCTGGTTCCCAAAAACTCGCTCGAAAGTCCAGACCATTCCTCAGTGCCCAGAATAACTATTTTATGTTTATTAGTTGTGTTGTCTTTGATCGTTTTGTCCTTGTCCTTATCAACGGTGACTGTAGGCTGCTTGCTGACGGTGCTGTTGTTCTTAGAAGTAGTATTATTATGTGCGACGTTTAGTGTGGTGAAGGAAGATTGGTGAAGACACCTCGTGTCGTGATTGGAAGGAACTGTGTTCGTTTTTTTACGCCCTACGCAACCTTCACTCATAGGAGTATGATTATCCGAAAATTCTATTTTTTTCCCAGTTACGCTCTTCTGATCTTTATACCCTGCGGAGTCTTTTCTGCGCGAATCAATGTATAATAAACCTTTACTCATGGAGGTCAATGTGTCGAATTTTTTTTCATACTCGATAAGTTTACACCGAAGTTCCCGGTTTTCCGAAAGTAAGTCTTCGATTTGTTGATCTGCAAACTCCAATTTACTTTCTAAACAGTTTAGATGCGCTCTTAAATCTTTCATATTACTATGTACAGATTTGTTAAGTTCAGGGCAGCTCTTGTTCAACTTTGGAGTAGTTGGTGGTGATAGATCGTCAATTTCTCCGTGTTCCCACAAGGCGCTGAATGAATTTTCAGTAGATACATTTATTTCGAATTTCCTGCGTTGGGTCACAAAGTTAGGAGATAACTCGGAATCGGGTTGTGGCTCTGGAGTCGAATACTCAGGGCTAGACTTCCTTTCGCAGCAATCCGGGCATTTCCAGTTCAACCTGTTTTCTTTTTTCATCAAGTAGAATAAGGATGCAGAAACTGACGTACAGGATCTATGTAAATATGAACTACAGGAGGAGCAATATAGAAACTCTCGATCCTCAATATTCTGATTACATTTACAACAAATATCCATATTTCCAATTGGCTGTTTGTCCCTAACTGCACAAGTGTACAAAGCGTAAAACTAAACGCAAGATTTATTTCGTTTCCGAACGTAACCATCAATGTCAGTATGCTGTCACTGTCAATGACGTCAATATCAGCTGACGTTTTGTCGTGATTTGGTCGTGAATATTCGCAATGTTTGATACAGAATTTGCGGGTTAAATTAAAATAATATCTGTATGTGTGCACCTCATTTGAATTTGGGCAGATTTTCAGAGATTTTTTAATGCCAATATGTGACCAAAATACAATATTCACCAGTATCTATTGTCTTGAAAATGTAGAAGAGGTTATGGTCTGCGTCTCTAGACCGGTTCCTAATGTTAAGTCGTAAGTTTTGCACAATAATTTGAATTATAACACTCCGAGCTTCGATAATGCGACTAGTATCACAAGCCGTCACACACACACACTGAGTATGCTTCTGCATACTCAGTGTGTGTGTGTGACGGCTTGTGATACTAGAGTATGCTTCTACTTGAGTATGCTTCTGCAATTTGGTCACCATCTTACGTAACTTATATTGCCCAGATAGAGTCAGTGCAACGCATTTTTATCCGACGATTGAACAACGGTAGTGGGATTGAACTAGGGTTCCCCTGATCTCGCATAAACTTGATTGTCTGAAACTCATTTTTATGGCCGAATAATCACTTCGCCTAAAGATTTACGTGGCATAAGACTGAATTCGCCTAAAACTCTTTTCGCACAATTTTGAAACTTCGAAGTTTCGTTTCTTCGATTTTTTTTTTCGTATAACCTTGTTTCTCTTAATAGCTCAGTCAAGTTAAATATTATTAGGGGGTCGTGCTTGCAAAAAGTCGGGTCATTCTGAATTTTTTA
Source organism: Aproaerema taeniolella (assembly GCA_949987775.1). Taxonomy (NCBI): domain Eukaryota; kingdom Metazoa; phylum Arthropoda; class Insecta; order Lepidoptera; family Gelechiidae; genus Aproaerema; species Aproaerema taeniolella. Next base: position 15,961,121 of record OX465265.1, on the reverse strand, counting down.
TATGTTGTTAAGACCTAAACCAATGTTAAAAAACCAGATTTGCAATTTCCAAAGTGCTGTGCGAGCGGCGCGGCGGTGTGACCAAAAAACCATGAAATTTTCGGATTTTCCCATTGGTATTGGTTCCCAAGTAACAGTTCTTCGAAAACATGATTTTTTTACAAAAAGTGTTTTTTTTTTTCAGAACGTTCACTTATTTTGTAAAATATGCATCCCACATCAAATGTTAAGTTGTAGTAAATTTAATTAGCTTTCATTTGAGATCAAACTAGTATCTGTATACCCAGTGGTTTTAAAACAACAGCTACCTAAAGTAACATAATCTGACAGTACCTACCTCTAAGAAAAGTAATATAAATCATGTAGGTAATGTATTTTGGTTGCCAAATTATGCCTTTCTTTTCATCTTTGATGACCCAGGTTTGAGTTCGTATGAAGATGGTTCCTCGTCGACAGTGATGGACGCTGGGAGAGGCCCCCAGTCTGTATTCGGGTCATCTTCATCATCCGAGCATTTCAGCTCCACTTTCGGGACGTTAGTGCGCAATTTGCCACCGCATGACTGGCAAAAGACTGAGCAGCGGAGCCCAGCCTTTCTGCACAAGCAGCTCCCAGAGCACCCTTTCTTGCATTTACAGGAAATTTTTCGCAGAAGGGCAGGAGGTGCGGGATCCATGGTGGTGGGGATGGGGATGAGTCCCTGAGAAGACATCTTTCACCCCCAATCAGTGGGATTCAAGTTGACTCCCCGCCACTTCTGCACTTGGAGGTAGCACCTTGCTGCATGGTGGCCTGTGGCATCTTCTGTCAGTGGCAAACGGGCTAGGTTTATGCTCATTGAAGTGACAAATGTCTTATAGGTACCTGAGGAAATTCAAAGTGTCCCTCGCGATGTCACCCCCATATAGAGCCACAAAGTACTTGATGCCGGCTTCTTTCACGGCTCTGGCCGAAGGAAGACCTCCACTTGCTCAGCAAGTGGTTCATTCTTACTCAGGAGTGTGGTGATTTTGGTTTTTCCTTGGCCAAACGGTGTTGAGGTGGTATCGCACCCGGTAAAGGCGTGGGTGAACAATACCGTCCCGGTTTGTTTTCGTAGAACTGTATCTTGGGAACCAATAGCTGTAGAGAGCTCGCCTTGGTTTCAAATTGTAGCAAATTTACTATACTTTAAAAGTATTAATAGTGACTATACTGATCAGAACCTTCTTTCACTAAGATATTGAGCAAAAACTGAAAAAAATCCGAAAATTTCATGGTTTCTTGGTCACACCGCCGCTCGCTTTGGAAATTTGGAAATTGCAAATCTGGTTTTTTAATATTGGTTTAGGTCTTAACAACATATAAAAAAATTCAGAATGACCCGACCTTTTGCAAGCACGACCCCCTAATAATATTTAACTTGACTGAGCTATTAAGAGAAACAAGGTTATACGAAAAAAAAATCGAAGAAACGAAACTTCGAAGTTTCAAAATTGTGCGAAAAGAGTTTTAGGCGAATTCAGTCTTATGCCACGTAAATCTTTAGGCGAAGTGATTATTCGGCCATAAAAATGAGTTTCAGACAATCAAGTTTATGCGAGATCAGGGGAACCCTTGAAGGACATATTACTGCTACAGCTCAAAAAGTTCGCAAGCTAACATATGTCTTTAAACAATTGCGACACGTAGCAGATGCGAATCTTATCAAGTCTGTCTATGTCTCACTGTGCCAGTCTGTAATTGGTTACTGTATATTGTCTTGGGGTAGTGCTGCGAAATTTCATCTTATACACTGGAAAGGGCTCAAAGATTAATCCTTGAAGTTGCTACCTTCAAACCTCGACTCTACCCCACGAATATACTTTATAAAGAATCTGAGGTCTTAACAGTCAGGCAATTGTTCATTTTTCAGACTCTTCTACACCGATACGCATGTCAACTTGCATAGTAGACAAAAATATGAAGTCTGTCAAAATTACTCCGTATCAATATCATTGGGACAAAGATCTTACAGCTTCTTAAGTAGTCGCCTTTATAACCAGGCTAACAAGCTGCTTAACATATATCCACCGATGACAAAAATGGAGTGCAAAAAAACAGTTATTAAGTGGTTAGGTATTGTCTCTGGACTACTCAGAAACAGAACTTTTGATTAACGTTGTGAAGTAAATGACCTTTCTTATCACCCATTTCCTTTCATACTATACATAACATAATGAAAACGCTGGCATCTCCCACTTACACACACACATGCATACGCACACATACACACAATTACGCACACACACGTACATGCTCTCACACACATACACATACATCCTAACTACTAATTTAATTTAGTTTAATTTAATTTAATTCTCCAGAAATTGCTAATTGTTGAATAGCTAATGTAAATTTCTATTTTCGAAATTTTTATCTGAGAGTGGGATCTAGGAGACCAATGACACAGGTATATACCCTAGTTTAGGCTTCTGTCTCTCAATTAAATGTATAATAAAAAAGGAATGTACACATAGCTTAAATTTGGGAGAAAATAAAAACAATTTTTTAAAATTATTTTATATCAAAAACGTATCAAATCAAATCTAACAAAGTTTTTTTTTGTATTTTTCAGAACCCAAGAGCCGCGGTATCTTGATGATGCAGTGGCTGGTCCTTCACACCAGGCAGCAGACACTCCCTTTAGTAAGTTGTTGAGAATTTTACTTAAATAAACAAGACACATTTTTAAAGGTTATTTAGTTTTAAGAGTACGTGATCTGGTGAAATAGACACGTTGAAAATATTTGATAAACGGACTGCTGCAGGCCAACCAGAATGAAGGTCTTAATAAAAAAAAAACATTTTGCTAGCGATTGAGCAATTACTAGATCTATTGTTTTGAAGTGTATGGGATTGACATGAACTGATCACGTGACTTTTCTAAGTTTCTGTCAACCTAATTAATTTTATAATTTTCGGATTTCTTAATCGCTAATACAGTGTGATATTGTCAAATTAAAATGTTTCCTTAGCTGAGTTTTGAACAAATTATTAATTGAATAAAGTATAAATCAATCTTTAAAGATTTTTAACCTACCGCAATGTTTTGTAATTATAAGAAAATAATTTCAATGTCACATTTTGAATTCAGACAGAAAAGATATGAATAAATTCGGGTGTTTCCGGTAGTCTTACTGAGTAGTCCTACCAGTCGAACTACTGGGATTTTCTTTCCCAGTAGACTTACTAGATTTGAGATTGGGAATTTTTTTCTCAGTGGTCTTACCAAGTAAAACTACTGATAACAAAACTTTTTAGTAACAAAGTGTAAAATAGACTTTATAAAAGATAGATATGTTGTCCATTACGTAGTGAATATATGCTCAGTGATGTTGTCATCAAAGACATTTGATCCCAGGGAAATTGAATTGCATCTAAGTTTGTCATTATCAGTTGTAAAGCAGAATTTGCATAATGTGTGATAGCACCGAATTAAATGTAATAAAACGACGACGGGGTGAAGTACTTTTATTAAAAGGTCATCAATATTATAAATTAAAAATTTATAAAGATGGAGGCGTCATATGGCGATGTGCTCGCTATCGCAGAACTAAATGCGTGGGATCGGTGACCCTTCACAATTACGAAGAAACAAGGATGACATTACATTTAGCAACTTGCGCCGAAGATTTTGCCCAAAATGAAATTGACCTGAAGATAAACGAGTTTAAGAAAAAAGTAACTCAATCAAATATTTCGGTGCCCAGAGTCTACAGGAAAGCAGTAGGAGCTTTAGAAGATGCAGGGATTGACCTTATTCAAAAGTTACCGAAATTCTCGGGAGTGAAGTCGTCGCTGTACCGGCACCGCAACAAAACACTAGACGTTCAAAAACTGTACCACAAAAGTTTTAGTGATATCAAGGTTCCGTCGAAATTTGAGAATTTTTTGTTGGCTGATTACTTTCGGGATGACGGAGCACGAATTATAGTTTTTGCGTCAAGTGAGGCAAAACAAATTTTGACTGTTTGCAAGGTGTACTTCAGCGATGGCACATTTGAAGTAATTCCAGAACCCTTTCGACAGTTGTACACTATCCATTGCGACTTGGATAGCTCTCAAGATACTACAAATATAATACCTCTTATTTATGCCTTCCTCCCTGACAAAACAACAAAAACATACATTACATTATTACGATTGATAAAAAGTCAAATACCGAACTGGAACCCTACTCACTTCAAAACAGACTATGAGGAAGCCATGGTAAACGCTTTAAAATATGTTTTCCCCAATATAGTATGAAGCGGATGCTACTATCACTTCTGTGAGAGTCTGAAAAGAAAAGCCAAATCAATAAAATTAAAGGCATATCGATTACTAGCACTATGCAAACAGTTGCCACTTCTGCCAAATGAATTGATTTCAGAGGGTTGGAGTTACGTAATGGATGAGATGGAAGCTGAGGGCGGAGCTGACACAGATATGCAAGATAAAATTAAGACATTTAAGAAATACATGAAAAGGAATTGGATCAATAATGATAAAATTGAGAGAGTGTGCGTATTTGGCCAACGTCATCGGACAACAAATTATTTGGAATCTTGGCATTTTATTATGAATGGTGCCATTGGTAAGAAAAAGAGCAACTTACATCAACTGCTGGATATTTTAAGTGCTGACGCAGCATACCAAAAAGTGCGCAGTATCCAAATTAAAAATAATTTCAATTTAAATAAGAGACGCAAAGCTGATATTCAAAGAGATCAGCAAATCCAGCATGCTCAAATGCAACTTTTGAATACAGAGATTAGCGTTGGGCATTTTTTAGAAAAGTTACGTAGGTAAAATGTTAGGTATTTGTTTATGTTTGGTTATACATACAGATTGATTATTATAAAAAAATATTAAATGTTCTTGTCTATCAATGCCTAGAACTATGGTTAATTCAATTTTGTCAGAGTAAGATTATTGGGAAGAAAACAAGGTTATCGAAGTTTTACTAACGGTAAATCTACTGGGAAAGAAAATCCCAGTAGTTCTACTGGTAGGACTACTCAGTAAGACTACTGGGAACCCCCGAATAAATTCAGGTTATTGGCAGACCTGACACTCATAGGTAGAAAGTTTAACAGACGAGCCTCGTGGACTGTATTGATTATGAGAAAAGTTGTTCAGTTTTATGGATAGATTCATCACTATGCGTGTTTGCCCGGCTGTCCCTTACACCCTGTATATATAACACTTCTGGCCATTCGTTTTTTATTTTCTGTTACTGTATGTTTGTTCGTAAGGGAAAGTATACATACAATGGTGCAAATGATACTCGAAAGTTTCATTTGCACCATTGATGGTGCAAACGATACATAGTAGTTTCGTTTTCCCCATTAATGGTGCAGGTCAATGGTGCAGATGAGACGGCGGGGATTTTAGTAGGTATATTGGTAACTCAACTCAAAAACTATTTTATAAAATCCTAGCTTACCGCCAACGGCTTCGCCCGCGTAGACTACAGATTATATCGAGTCTAGCTGTTAGATAAATATGACGTTCTTTATAGTTGATCGAAGCCTATGATCTTTCTCAAAGTCTAACCCAAGTAGCACATAAGTGAAATTTTTCGCTTACTTTACAGGCTTAAGTTTCAAACGAGTGGTGTAAGCACAACTTAAATCTGTATAAGAGTCTTTTTTATTACTCTTAGTTGCTTGACTTATATTTTTGTTTCTTCTTTATTCCTTACGGTGGCATAAAGTCTACTGATATATTACTGAGGCAGCACACAAGTCAGATAACTGGTCAAAAATTTAACCTTATACGCGGTTAAGCTTTATTACATGTGTACAGAAGCTGTATGTATTGCAAAGTGCAATATAATCTTTTTTTTTGCTATAACCATGCTATTAGCTGAGTTAGTTTTGTAATATGCCGATTTTATTTCTAAAAGCTGAACAGTCATCAAAAAAAGACTTGTTACTCAAGATTTTGTGTAACCTTTTGTATAACACAGGTACAAAATTCCATTATCAAGCATGATGTGGTGATCGTGTGGTGATTGGTTGAGAATTATACCATCCCATCTCTTTCCTTGGGTGTCGTAAGAGGCGACTAAGGAAACACAAATGAGACCTGCCTCTTAGCAATCCATCCCAGGCAACGACACTAATTTTTTTTCTGAATTTGAGGTGTCGTCATATGGTCTCCTGCGGCGTGGTAGGTTCTGTAAGGGGCCGTTTGGTTCGCGACCACCCTCCTACCAAAGTCCGACGCCAAACAGCTTGCTGTGGTCCGTCGGTGCGTGGGAGTAACAACGCCTGGCGTCGTGCATTTTCTGGGTTAACTCGCTCCATCGTCGACCTCATCTTTGACCTTTATGGTCAAGATTTAGGTCAAGAGTTCTCTTTTAGCTGTATTTACAGACCACATCTTGACAGTTATTTAGCTGCTGAATAAAGTAGGGTGTTGTTTATGTTATGAAGAATGTAGCAACTTAACAGAAATTAAGATAGCTGTTATAACTACTTTATACCTCTATAAGTACGAAATTACCGTCAAGTGCAGCTACCTGGTAAAAGCAATCGTAACAGATTCTTATTCAGAAGTTTGCTGGGTATTCACGAAAAGTAGACATTTTTAAAGCTTGAAGAACTATTCTGGAACTTTAGTCAGCATTTAGCTTGACAATCGCGACACGAAGAATGTTGTGTAAAATGCCGCCTTTCAAAAAATTCCTAAAAACTATTCCAATTCATGGAAAAATAGAAAAAGAACAGGAGGCATACGAAGAATGTGCTTGCGGGCGTATGAAAACATAAAAAACTCTTTTTGTGCCAATCCGCAAACGGCTGAAACTAGTTTTTCCAGTTCATCTGATCCAAATATAAATGAAGTGCGACCACAATCGATAGGAACGGGTGCCGTAAAAAATGATTTTGAATCTACATTGTATAAAGATTATAAATCAATTAAACATCTGAGCACAAAGTTTGTAAATTTGCGTCATAATGTCTGTTACATAAAAAAGAAATCTCCAAAATTATTTAACTAATAAAGACCAAATTTGGCAAATAGGTAGTCTGTAGATAGTAAATGGCCGTCAATAAAGGATTTTCTGAAATTTTTAAGGAAACATGAAAAATAAAAAAATATATAAAATCGAAAGTTCACTAACGAATTATATACAAAATCTCAAAAACTACTTGACTTATAAAGCTAAAATTTCGTAGACAAAAATACTGTAGTTTGGAGATACCTACTTTAAAAGGAATTTTAAAAATTCCCACGAGGAATAGAAAATATTAAGAAAATCTGTGAAAAATGTATACCTGAAAGTTCTACAGCTAGATGTTTATAATTCTGCACAAGTATTCTTCAAGGAATAAAGGCATCCACTTAGAAAAGAATTCCTAAAATTCCCACATAAAACCGGAGCCTCGGAGTGATAAGTTCGAAATACAGAAAAAATGTTTTTTTGTTAAAGCAGACATAGTCTCAGATAGGAATGCTCAAAAAATTCCCACGGGAACGAGAAATATAAAAAGATAGGATGAAAGCCAAAATTTTATTAACTTTGGTGCCTATGGGAATTTTGGCAATTTTCTTTTCAGTTATCTTACCTGTACTTATATACTATCATTCTGTAATATTTCAGCTAAATTGGTCAAGGTTTTTAAGAAGTTTCATATTAACTTTTAATGACCTTAACACCCCCTAATTCGACCTTGTCGCAAAACCAGTTATTAGGCTGTCGTCTTGTTATTACAAACTATACCTGCCTGAAAAATCTCTTCTTTACAAGTTCAGTCGTTTTCGTGATATCGCTTTAGGAATATTAGCTGTTGTTCACTTTGATATTTCTTACTTAGTTTATCTGGTTCCCATAAGAATTCGCTAAATATTTTTTATGCTGACGTCTCCTAACTACAGTCTACCTGCATGATAAATTTTTGCCTTATAGATGAAGTAGTTTTTGAAATATATTGTCTCAAAAGTTAGTGGTTTTTTGCTGCTATGTTTTAATTTTCTTGTGTTCCCATAAGAATTTCGAAAAATGCATTATTAGTTAATATTTCCTAGCTAAGGACTACCTACCTACCGAATTTAATATCTATACGTGAAGTGTTTTGGAAGATTTAGTTTCAAACGTTATTTTTTGTGTAACACAAATTTTATACAAGTTGACAAGGGTGTAACTTCAAAACCAGGCAATTTGCAGAAATTCTGTGTTGTCATACACGTTTTGAGAAATTTAATGAACTTTAATTCATACCTGAAAATATAGTCCTTAAAGTAGACCGTTTTCAATTTATGAGCAAAAATCTGAAAAAAAGGCAACTTTATTCCTCCCTGCTACCTCTAGCGGCACCTAAAATCGACGGGACTTTACTAGACAATATTCAGGGGACCTCACCCTACACAATCCTAAAAATTATTGGAACTACATGAATTAATTCGTTTTCTCTCACTAATTTTTCTACTTTTGGCGGGCTATACTACTATTGCTTCTAAATGAAAGATAATTTTTGAAGTTATACTTCTTTAGGCGCGTTATGAAAAAATGATGAGAGTGAAATTTTAAGATGCGCGCGCATCTGTGACACAAAATTAACAGTATGAAGCTAGGCGCGTTATGAAAAAATGATGAGAGTGAAATTTTAAGATGCGCGCGCATCTGTGACAGAAAATTAATAGTATGAAGCTGTCTGCTTAACCGCTCAAAGAAGTATAACTTCTCACGCGCGTACATAAGTACACGCACCCATTTTTTTACTTGTAGGACGCACCTATTCACGTTACGAACTGTACGTACACGAGCAGTACGGAAAATGCGTGTATACTCTGTAATCATAGATTTAAAAATAACATAAAAATTGTATACGCGACCAGTTCCGTATGGCTGCGTTATGGCCCTGTATAGATTGGAAAGACGCTCCAAGATACATCTATTCGTGAGTTTGAACTTCTTGGCATGAAGTTGACGGCACCTCCATCGAGACCAAAGCCCAAACTGCATCCCAGAAGCTGTATACCACTATTGCTTCTAAATGAAAGATCATTTTACAGAGTATACACGCATTTTCCGTACTGCTCGTGTACAGTTCGTAACGTGAATAACCTAGTCCTGGTTCCGGACTATACTAATGAAAAGTAACATATTATAATATCATTGATACTAAGTGAAAAAAAAATGTGAAGTTTGTATGGGAACTCAACATTTTTTTTTTGTATTTTGACCTATGTTCCTTGAGGAAAGTTGTTTAGTTTCATGGACTGATTTACCACCCGAGAGGTTGCAAGAAAGATACCTTAAGCCCTGTATATCCATTTTTCTAATCACTAAAAGTGTGTGACATTGTCTAGTATTTGCAGAGCCGCAAATTAAAATGCTTTTGCAGCTGAGTTTTGAACGAATTGTCAATTGAATAAAGTATAACCAATCAATCCAGGTATTTAACGAAACAATACTAGAGACTTTTTTGTAATTATAAGATAATATACACAATGACACATTTCAAAATATCAGCCGAAAAAGATATGAATAAATTCAGGGCGAGTTTCACGTCGAGACCCGTATACCGTATAAATCGTAGATTGAAAACTAAATTCAATAACCAATGGGCTATGTACGACATTTTAAAAATATTTTAAATTTCGTTTAATTTTTTATTTAACATAAAGGAATAAGGTCCCGTTTCCTAAAAAAAAATATTTATTTATTTATTTATTTATTTATTTATTTATTTAGGAAAACTTACAGCATAATATAATACATTTAAATTATACACATTAGTAACACGTAAGCCAAAAACAGTTTTCACTGAATATTTATCACATTTTCGTTGAATCATAATATAAAACATCAAAAAAAAAATACTTTTACTCTCAGTCCAGGACTTATAGCATCCTAAGGGTATATCATATTAATATTAAAGAGGAAAGCTCTATTTTGTCTGTTTGCTTTGAACAAGCTGCGAAAATATTGGACCGATTTGAAAAATTCTTTCACCATTAGAATGCTACATTATCCCTGAGTGACACAGGCTACACAATTTTTCAAATTTCTACGGTTGGGTACTTCGATCAACTATAAAGAACTAGATACACAATCCACAATAAAAAAGTTCCCTCACTAAATGATCACCCACTTGACGTTTTGGGTTGTCTTTTCGTTTAGTAGCATTCGTTCGTTCCGAAAGTAACCATGCCTCAGTGCGCAGTGAAAAATTGTAAAAATCACACCTCCAGAACATTAATGGAATATGGAATGACATTTTTTAAATAAGTAGTTTTGTAATTATTATATGTGAATTGAAATTATCTTGGTATTTGGCCAAGAAAAGGTTATAAAACATTTTTTTAGTTTAATTTAATAACATTCGGCGAGAGTATAACCCTTTAAATTGAATAGACACAAGCCGAACTTACAAATCCATACCGTTGTATTTCAACATCATTTGTTCGGGTTATGCAGTGACTCTGTTCTAAAACAAATAGAGACGCTGTTTTTTTTCTATTGTTTTTTTTTCATTTTCATCTGTGTTATAAAATTTAAGTGTAAAGAGTGTATATATTAATTCTGTTTTCTATACTTACAATAAAGGTATTATGGCAAAACCATTAATAATATAAAATTGAATTAATAAAAAATTTAACGTGCGTGACGTTTACAAACATAAAGTTTTATTGGATTTTTTAGTTTTCCTAGAGATCCTGTGCGATGTGGATAGTGGACATCCGTGATCGCACGTCAAAGATGTGAAGATTTTTTTCAGCCGTCGCAAAGTAGTGTCTTTTGCTCCAAGCATTTTTTAGAAAGTGACTCGTATGTCATTACAAAAGGAGTCAAAAGGTTACACAAAACAGCTGCACCTCAAATAGTATGTACCTTTTTATCACTTTTGATTTGGAGTTTCTTGTATTGAATAAAATAAAAAAAATATGTTTCATCTTCAGGACAAAGATGATGACAGCGAAGAAGACAAATGTTTTTTTTTGAGTTGGTTGCTTTTTTTTTAAATAAATTATTTCTTGTACTTTAATATCTGTTTAGTTTCATAGCTAATTTCCTCTCTTAAATCTCAATAGGTCATTTCTGTTCAAAAAATTATACTAAGTTTTAAATAAGCAAAACATAATATATGTGTAATCGGGAAAGACACAGGTCTTTTCTTTTTTTATAAGTTATTTCATATTTCATAAAAAAATAAGCATAGAATATTATGTTTATAAGCAATAATTAAGAAGAATGGCGGCGGCTGTGATTATCAATTGTAATGATAGATAGATAGATAGATAGATAGATAGATAAACTTTATTGCTTCTTAACATGTATATTAATCGTCAGTTAATTTGAAATGAATGTGATTTTTTTAATAATAAAAAACCATAAAAACTAACATAAAAGTAAACGGCTGAACCAATTTTGATAAATCATATCTGAAATCAAGCGCAAGAAGAAGCTTTCGAAATAAATTGCACCATTAACATCATCAGTTTAAGAGCTATGATGCTCCTATACATACACAACACAATCAGGGGTTAAAAAGAAAACCACACCATTTCGTAGCATTTTGAATTTGTTAAAAAGTTTATACGAAGATTTTTTTATGTGAAATCGACCCAACTATTATATTTTTAAAATTAACAACGGCATCTCCACTCCTCCCATGTTCTACGTGACAGACAGTGTCATCAAATTGTCTTACGTTATCCTTGGTTCAAAACCAGAAGTGGTATTTTACAAATTAAACAGATTTTATTTTCGACCTTATAATATTACGTTAAGGTTTAAATTAGATTAAAATGTTTGACACTTTAGAACTTTTTCATAATACATGAAGTGGTATACAACTATCTAAGTACGTATTGTAGTTAGGACACTTTTAAAATTCATTTTGTATGGGACTGTGTATCTAGTTTTCTATAGTTGATCGAAGGTTGGGTACAATATTATTAAAGTAATATGTTTCATTTTAACTTCATGAGCTTTCTAATAGCAGACGCGAATCTTGATGCTTTGTTGTCGAAAATGTTGACTTCGTCATAGATATTGTTGTACTGAGTGCAAGCCCGTACTATGAATCGGTTCTTAGCATAATTCGTTCGACAGTACGGTAAGGCAAAAGTGCTACGGGAACGCAAAGATTGCTTGGGACATTTCAAGAGGATCTTACTGACTAAGTAAGGTGAATCAACAAAGTTGTTAAATATTTTATATAAGAAGATTATATAAGAAATCTATCTTTTGAAATAAAAATATAATAATTAAAAGTTTCTCAGTAGGGTAAACTAATCATAAATACGGCATTATACAATCGTGTCTTTGCCAGGCTGTCATGTCAATAAAAAAAACATAACCTATATTTCATTTTGTATTTGGTTGTTTATTTTTGAGTTTTATTTTTGCTTTTGGTTAATTTTTTCTGAAGTCTTTTACTGCTACCGCATACCGGATTACGATTTAACTTTGCACGGACTTTTAGTGCTAGATTTTGACTGATTTTCTCACGACTACACCTTATTCATACCGGACTCCGAGAACTGCTTCAACGATAGTGATTAATACTCTTCGGATTTGTGGAATAACACTAACAACGACAGCGCAGCAGGCTTTGCTACTCAACATGGCATCTGACAAGTTACAGTTGTTTAAACACTGACATTAACTCACCAGATTTGACGTTTGTTACCATTCCAAAGGAATTGAAAGAAAGTTGGTGTAAAATGGTTGACAGGAATTGTCCCAAACGTCCACTTTTTTGTTGTGAGGATCATTTAAACGTAAGTACATTGAAACGTATCTCTAGTTAGTCTGTGATTGAAACTCAAATGTTGAACTTAAACTCAAAAACGCAACGGTATAGGTTATATGTCAACCAACTGTCAATCGTTTTTTTTTACTTTGGCAAAGGAGTTAATCTGTAGAATGCTGTAATAAGCAACAAATCGGAACCAAAATTTTAAAAATTAATTATTTTTATATCTATGATCAAAATTATTTGATATATTTTTTATTTGAATATGGGACCTTAAACCTGCTTAAAATAAAAAAATCAAATTATTTTAAAAATCTTGCACATAGCCCATTGCTTATAACTTTTTAACGTTCAACCGTTGGACATTGACAGTTTTTGTATGGAACTTGGACCAAGTGCTGCCCAGAATGAACATATAGTGCGTTTTGTTCCTTAGGCCAATACTTATCTGTAAACCGAAGCTCTTCAAAATCTGTCCAAGGAGTCAAGAGAAAAAAAGTGTTTTGCAGTGAATAATTTTTTTGCGAGAAATTAAGTGCATGGTAATAAATGGACACTACCTACCATTAAATAATTATTTTTTGTTTAATTATAAGTGTATTTGTAGTTTTATGTAAAAATGTTATCATTATTACTATCACTCAGTAATTACACTAAAATGAACATTAAATAATCCTTCCGGCCTCGATCGCAACCGCGGTTCGTAACCAGTTGCGAATCCGGAATTCAGGTTTATAAATTCTTTATTCTCATTAAGAACAATGTTCGCTTACATGAGATATGGCTATATAAAAATAGTTAAAATTAAACTAAGAATAAATATTAATAGTATCGTTCGCGTCGTCAAGACACAGACGCTTCACTAAAATTAAATCGCTAAATTTAATACGTACTAATTTAAGACTGGTATACTATCGTTACGGTCATAGTGGTTTTTTTAATTATAAGATGGGTTTACTCTTGACCTCAATCTTGACCAAGGTCATAGATGAGGTCGACGATAGAGCGAGTTAACCCAGAAAATTCTTATAAGGCACTGGTACTCCTATGTGCCGACGGATCACAGCAAGCTGTTTGGCGTCGGATTTCGTTAGGAGGGTGGGCGCGAACCAGACGGCCCTTCACAGAGCATACCACATCGCATGAGACCATAGGACGACACCTCAGATTCAGAACAAATTGAGGTGTCGTTGCCTGGGGTGGATTAATGGGAGGCAGGTCTCATTTGTGTTTCCTTAGTCGCCTCTTACAACACCCACGGAAAGAAATAGGGTGGTGTTATTCTCAACGGATCATCAAATGGCGATGTTAAAATCTCAAAATACTAAAGTATCAAAAACAATTGTATTAAAGAGTTTGTAGTTTCAGAAATAACTTTAGTTTTGGGCTAAATACAACAGAACGGAAGTATTTAACGCGTGAGCGAAGCGAGCGCGAATTTTTTTTAATTTTTTAAAAATATTTTTTTTAGCAACTAAATTATTGTTAGGAATAATATCGAGCTGCTGCTAAAGAGCAAGTTGTGTATAATTTTGATGTAATTTTCGTAATTAACACCCCCAAAAACCTATAACGACACATGAAATGTCAATATGTTACAGCTTGGCTTTCGACCTTGCCTCACTTTTAGCGTGGAACCTAGTATGGCAGTAGTTTTGGATTAGGCTAAACTTCGTCGTAAATGCTAAATGCTCGTGAATTATTTCACATTTTTTTCATTATAAAAATTATTTTTTCGCAGACGGACTGCTGAATCGAAAAACGTTCGTATCGTAGTAAACCCCTTCTATCTTTTAAAAAACTATCCTATGACATCCCACTCGATGATATCGGCGAGAAAAAAAAAATCCATCGCCCTTTCACGTGTATGGGAAACACCCGAAAAATTTTTTTTTACAAAATTTTATTTTTCGATCAGTCGGCGCAATCAATATGTATGACCATACCAAATTTCAGCTCTGTAGTACCAAGGATCTAATATTAGTAAATTTATTCTTATTAATCCCAACAATGTTTGGCACTTGGTCTACCATTACTCGCAAACTTGAAAGGCCAACTTATGTTTTATAGTTTTCCTTTTAAATTTGGTGTATATTCTACCACTGTGAATTTTTCCACATTTTTAGAAATAACCGTTTAGCTGGTAGAGGTGGTGGTGGACACTTCACTTTAAAAATTTATGATTCGCAAACGGAGTGCTAAATCGAAAAACGTTCTTAGTAAACCCCTTCTATCTTTTAAAAAGCTATTCGATGACACCCCATGCGATGATATTGGCGAGAAAAAAAAAACATCGCCATTTCACGTCTATCGGAGACACCCGAAAAACATTTTTTTCTAAGGTTTTACTCTACAGTTCTGTCGGCGTTATTAATATGTATAACCATGCCAAATTTCAGCTCTGTAGTACCAAGGGTTTCTTAGATAACCCGCGGACAGACAGACAGACGGACAGACGGACATGGCGAAACTATAAGGGTTCGTAGATTACTACGGAACCCTAAAAAGCATTTCTTGGTTCGCAACCAGCTAAGATAATAAATTGAAAAACCGTAATAAAGAAGGGAGGCTCGTGTTTCAATGGAAAGCCCGTGCCCCTTGGTGGGGTCATATATGGGCTAATCAGAATTAAAAAAAACTGCCAAAAAAACTGAAAAGCAAAAAATATGAAATATCTTATTTTTATTAGACATATAATATTATACAGGTGTCCACTGTAGATATTAAATAGAAAAAGAGGAAGAAAAATTTGATGCGAGCGAGACATGAACCCGCAACCATGGCGTACCGTGCCAACACTCTAACCAACTGAGCGACCAAGTATCAATAATAAAGAGGAGAAAAGATTTGACCGAGCGACCTGACGATTGTCTATAGATATTATTGTAGAAATTATTGATATTATTGATTTGTAAGCAGCAGTTCGTGGGTTCAAATCCTGGTGCGGGTCTGTACCACTAAATTCGTCTTTTCTGAGTTATGTACGGATTATTTAATACTTATCACTTGCTCGTGAAGGATAGATGAAACCCGTGCGTCTAAGGAAATCGGTTTTCGAAAGACGCGCGGTCCACCCCACCAACCCGCATTGGGCCAGCGTGATGGAATATGGCCAAAATCCCCTTCGCGTCTCAAAGGGAGGCCCGTTTTCCTCGGTGGAGATATAATAGGCTTATGAGATGAGAAACAGATAATGATGGTTGTGAATAAGGATTACTAAATCTTTTATCGCAACTGGATGCGAAACTGACGTCATCAGAATGACAGGTTGCGATCCAGGAAAAAAATTTCTTGGTTTGCAACCGGTTTCGAACAAGAATGAAAATTCCGGATTCGCAACTGGTTACGAAACACGGTTGCGATCGCATCAAGATGCAATTAGGTGCCCTGTTTTATTTCTCGACACAATTATAATCGATGACGACGAAGACGACTAAATGAGTAGAATACGACATTATTGTAAAATAGAATAGAATATTGAATTATTATATTAATATCATTAATTGTACTTATTGGCATCGAGTCTAATTGTATCAGTAATAATTATTTAATGTACATTTTAGTTTAATTATTGATCGTGTGATGGGGGTCGCAGTTCAAACCTAACCCAACCAACCCTTAACGGGTTGGCTACTAACAAACCTACTTGTCGCAGTTCCAAGTGCGTACACCTCTTGTTTTCTACCAATCAGCGTACACTTCGCGTTTGTCGGATCATTTTACCGCGAGACGCTGTAAATTGATCATCAATTACCGGAAATGTATACGTTAAATAATACATTTCAATTGCCATTTAAGATTTTCCGATAGTTTATAAACTACCTCGAAAGTTAATCAACTCACGATTCTCATTATTTTCCGGTAACCTTCGATCAACTATAAAGAACTAGATACACAATCCACAACCAAAAAGTTCCCTCGTTGAATGATCACCCACTTGACATTTTGGGTTGTCTTTTCGTTTAGTAGCATTCGTTCGTTCCGAAAGTAACCATGCCGCAGTGCGCAGTGAAAGATTGTAAAAATCACACCTCCAGAACATTAAAAAAATATGGAGTGTCGTTTTTTAAGTAAGTAGTTTTGTTATTATTATATGTGATTTGATATTATCTTTGTATTTGGCCAAGAAAATGTTATAAAATATTTTTTTAGTTTAATTTAATGACATTTGGCGAGAGTATAACCCATTAAATTGAATAGACACTAGCCAAACTTACAAATCCATACCGTTGTACTATAACATCATTTGTTCGGGTTATACAGTGACTCTGTTCTAAAACAAATAGAGACGCTGTTTTTTTTTACTATGATTTTTTTTTCATCTTCATCTGTGTTATAAAATTTAAATGTGAAGAGTATATATGTCACCCTAAGATCATGAACTTCGTAAGTTTATAATCTTACTCGCAAAATTATGAACTAACAAAAAATTTTGAATAATCTCTCTGCCAGAAATCGTGAAATTATACACTGGACGAGTGAAAAATTTTAAGTTTGTTTAATAGATTTCTATATAAAATATATTATGTGAAAGTTTTGTATTAAGTTTTTATCTTGCGAGTTTATTTTAAATTGATTTAATTTCCTAATCGTAAGAAGAATTTTTTTGTTGTTATTTTTTTGAGTTCTCTAATATAAAGATAAATGTTTAAA
Organism: Aproaerema taeniolella; assembly: GCA_949987775.1. NCBI lineage: Eukaryota > Metazoa > Arthropoda > Insecta > Lepidoptera > Gelechiidae > Aproaerema > Aproaerema taeniolella. The sequence goes on along the minus strand of OX465265.1, from coordinate 15,943,749 downwards.
AAAATTGCGATATTTATTTTCTTACTTATTAGTGGACTATTGACACAGTTCACAGTTTTTCGATAGTTTATAATCTTGCGAGTAGGATTATAAACTTACGAAGTTCATGATCTTACGGTGACATAAATATTAATTATGTTTTCTATACTGACATTAAAGATATTATGGCAAAACATGTAATCATATAAAATTGAATAAATAAAAAATATAACGTGACGTTTACAAACATAAAGTTTTATTGGAATTTTAGTTTTCCTCGAGATCCTGTGCGATGTGGAGAGTGGACATCCGTGATCGCACGTCAAAGATGTGAAGATTTTTTTAAGCCGTCACAAAGAAGCGTGGTTTGCTCCAAGCATTTTTTAGAAAGTGACACGTATGTCACTACAAAAGGAGTTAAAAGGTTACACAAAACAGCTGTACCTCAAATAGTATGTACCTTTTTATCACTTTTGATTTGGAGTTTCTTGTATTGAATAAAAAAAAAATATTTCATCTTCAGGACAGAGATGATGACAGCGAAGAAGACAAATGTTATTTTGAGATTAGATCAAAAAAAGGTTGTTTACTGCATCAACAAGTAAGTTTCATTGCAAGCTGTTTGAACTTTTTAAATTGTGATTCTTTGTGATTTGAGTTACATTATATTTCATGATTAATTTTCGGTTTTGTTAATAGGATAAAGATGGTCAAGTAATAGATTTTGGAGAAGAAAATAATGAAGAATGTTTACTGAACCCACAAGTAAGTAAAATGTTTACTAGCTATTTCATTATGTTATTTAGCGTCTATTTATTTGACCGAATCAAGATTGATGTTTTTTCTAATTGTAATTTTTTTTATATGTGCTATATACAGGTTGAAAAAGAACCTCCTAGCTTTATTGAAAATCCTGAACCAGTATCACTTACTGAACACTTTTATTTTTGTTTTTTTGGGGGGGGGGGACGTTTAGGCAAAAAATGAACTATTTCCATTGAAAAAATATTTAAAAATTTTTTTTTCATAAATGTGTTCTTTGAGTGGTTCAGGATTTTGAATATGGCTAGAAGGTTCTTTTTCACCCAGTATATAAATATTAATATTATAAAGAGGAAAGATTTGTATTTTTGTATGTATGTAACGAATAAACTTAAAAACTACTGGACCGATTTCAAAAATTATTTCACCATTAGGATGCTACGTTATCCCTGAGTAGCATAGGTACCATAATTTCCCGAATTCCCACGGGAACGAATTCCCAAGCGGGATGCTAGTAACTTATAGATATAAATGTCTTTGTTCATTTGTTTTCACGTCTTTGTGGTGTTTTTCTCTTTGCTGGTGTACCTAAATTATTTATTTACTTATTTTACATTGTTTTTATTAAGTAGTAATATTACTGACGTTTAATTATTAATGTTATTGTTGCAGATAAATATAATATCAAATGTTCCAGAAGTATTTAAAAGCCCTTCTTCATCTTTGAGCATTGGCTCAATTCTAGATACACCGAAAACAAGAAACATGAAGAAAGAACTGAGCGTTTGCAAAAAACTTATAACAACGAAAAATAAGAAAATAAATAACTTACAGAAAAAAAACAGAAGATTAAAAAAAAAGTGTAGAAACTTAAAACATATCCTCTCAACCTTAAATAAGCGTGGAGCAATAGACCAGTCATTATTATCCGACCTATCACAATATGTGGAAGTTACAGATATATTTAATGCGATGTATTTAAAAAAAAATAAAGGGAAAAGCAGGCCTTTTTCTAAATATCCGCCAGGTGCTCGAAAATTTGCTATCACATTACACTTTTATTCACCAGCCGTATATAAGTACATAAGAAAAATGTTTAACACCTGCTTACCCCATCCGAATACTTTATGTAACTGGTACAGAAGTATAAATGCAGAACCTGGATTTACAGGGGAATCATTTGACAGATTAAAACAAAAGACAGAAAATGGAAAGAAAAAAATTATTGGTGCTCTAATTGTTGACGAAATGTCAATAAGACAACAAAAAATGTGGACAGGCAAACGCTACGAAGGTTTAGTGGATATGGGCCTTGGTAACACAGACGAAAATGATATTGCTAGTCAAGTGTATGTCTTTATGTTAGTTGGGGTAAATGAACCGATTAAAATACCTTTAGCTTATTTTTTGATTACAAGCCTGACAGCTGAAATAAAAGCTAATTTAATAAAAATTGCCCTAGAAAAATGTCACTTGGTTGGTATAAAAGTCGTATCAATAACATTTGATGGATGTAAATCAAACATTTCATGTATGAAATTGCTCGGTTGTAATATTGATGACATCTCTAATATAAAAACCCACTTTAAACATCCTACAGATAATTACGATGTTGTCATATTTTTAGATGCATGTCATATGCTAAAACTAATGCGTAACACATTTGAGTCAAAAAATATTATTAAGGACGGTAGCCAAAACCTCGTTAAATGGGATTTAATACAGCGTCTTCACAATTTGCAGGAAGAAAAAGGACTTCATTTAGCAAATAAACTATCCCACCGTCACATATCTTTCAGAAACGAAATTATGAAGGTTAAATTAGCCACGCAGCTTTTGAGTCGAAGCGTAGCTAAAGCAATCGAGTTTTGTGAAGTAGAATTAAAGCTTACAGATTTCAAAAATTCCAACGCAACAGTAGATTTTATATTATTATTAAACAATACTTTTGATATATTAAATACACGAAACTTAAATAATCACGGTTACAATAAGCCTTTAAGTCTACAAAACTCTGAAAAAATAATGCCATATTTAGAAAAAGTTAAGCAATATTTAATATCTTTGAGCATCGATGTCCGACGGAAAAAAAAGATAAAAAGGAATAACAATGTAAGAGTTGTGTTTTGGACCGAAAATGTTCCATTGTGGAAATCTCAAGCTAACACAGGTGTTATTGGGCTTTTAGTTTGCATCGAAAGCTTAAAATATTTATTTAACAGTTTAATTGTATCAGTTGATCTTTCCTTTCTTCTGAGTTATAAATTCAGCCAAGATCACTTGGAACTATTTTTTGGCAATTTACGTAGTCATGGAGGCCATAACAATAACCCGAACGCGATACAATTGAAATCGGCATATAAAAAAATGCTAATGCATTTAGAATTATGCGAAAAGTTCACAGGAAACGCGATTCCACTTGAAAACATCCCAATTTTAAGTGGAAACAACACAATCACTAATCTTAATACTACTTCCCTCAGATATCGTGCAGAAGACGAAAATGAAGATGTTGACGGCGAGAATAACGAAGAAGATAAAAATATTGAGGAAAACTGTGACATTTTATCATTAGAGCTCAGTGAATCGGAATGTAGGACTGAATATGTCGATCACATCGTGGGATATATTGCTGGGAACGTGGTACGAAATTTGGTGAAAACTGTAAAATGTGATTCATGTTTAGATAGCTTACTAGCTCAAGGTCGACTTTATTTTCATAAACTAATAGATATAAAAAACCTAGGTGGTTTATTTTATTCTTCCAAGGATGTTTTTGTAATTTGCAAAAAAACGGAGGTTGCAATTAGACATTATCAGTGTATAAGTAAGAATTTAAAACATTCTTTGATTTGCACCAAGGTTATGTCGTCTTTCTTAGATGTAAATGTATTTTCATCTAAATGTGAGGATAATAACCATAAAACCATTATATTAAAATCAATTATCGAAAGATATCTTAAAATAAGATTGCATTATATAGCAAAAAAAGATACACTGAAAAATAAAAAAAATTCAAAAAGAACATTATATAATAAACTTAATTTGTTTCAAGGGAATTAAATGTGATTTTTTTATAATTTTTCAAAGACGATACAAATTTTTCGTACAATTTCATTATCAATACTCATATTTTTTTTATTTTAAATAAATGATTTCTTGTAAATATATATTTAGTTTCATTGCTAATTTCCTCCCTTAAATCTCAATAGGTCGGTCCTGTTCAACAAATTCTACTAAGTTTTAAATAAGCAATAAAATATTTAATCGGGAAAGACATAGTTATTTTCTTTTTTTATAAGTTATTTCATAAAAAAGCATAGAATATAATTATGACAATAAGCAATAATTAAGAAGAAATGGCGCGGCTGAGATTATCAATTGTAATGTATATTAATAGTCGGTAAATTCGAAATGAATGTGATTTTTTTAATAATAAAAAACCATCATAAAAGTGAACCAGTTTCGATAAATCATATCTAAAATCCACGGCAAGGAAAAACTTTCGAATAAAATAAACTGCAACGTTAACATCATCCATTTAAGAGCTATGGTGTTCTCAAACATACACAATCAAGGAAAACCACATCATTTCGTAGCATTTTGAATTTATTTAAAAGTTTGTACGAAGTCATTTTTATGTAAAATCGACCCATATAAAATATTTTTTTTAATTAACAAAGGCATCTCCATTCCTCCCATGTTCTACGTGACAGCGAGTGACATAAAAATGACTTACGTTATCCTTTGTTAAAAACCAAGTAGTCCATTGAAAAGTTACATTTGGGGTTGCGTTTTTTAGAGGACGCAATTTTATTTTTTTGATGTGTAGGGGGGGTCAGTGTAAAGCTAAAACCAAGTTTGTGGGGTCGCCAACCTTGTCCCACGGCCGCCATCTTGAAAATAGTGGTTGAAATGGTTTTTACGGTATATCTCTTAAACTATTTATTTTATAAAAAAAATTTGTTAACATTTTTTGTTGCAAATTAAATTCTCTACAACTTTGGTCCAGTAACTTTTTGTCGTAGAACTATAAATAAAAAAGTTATAAGCGAAAATCTTCAGAAATTCGAGAAAAAAATATATATTTTTCGATGTAACTTTTTTTTTATCATTTTACGAAAAAATGATATCAGACCATTTTTGTAGATCGTTTTTTGAGGAACAACTTTTATTTGCATCATTTTTTCATTAAGTCAATAGCTAAGGTTTTACAGCGCTCCGAAGTGAGTACTATTTTTCAGTACTCTTAACTATACCTATATTATACATGTGTACTAATAATATGTCATCAGTTATTGTTTTTTTTTAAAAAAATTTTTTTAATTTTTTTTACTTTATTATAATTTTTTTAGTTAAAAATTTTGCAATTTTATTAAAAATTAATTATTGATTCTTTTCCCCACCACCCACGAGGTAGAGTCTAGAGGCGCGTTTTTTTTACGTGGTATCCCCGATAGGCCTAATCCACGGTGATTTTCTAAATTACAACTACTCCGTCCTCAGTCGTTTCGATGGACCAGGCTGCGGCTCAGCATCTGATCGGCTTTTAAATTAAATGCCAGTGGGAGAACTGGCGAAGGAAGGGGTGTTAATGTTGGCGGTTCATCATCAAAGTCATTTTCATCAATTAATTCTGAGAGTTCTATTACGTTGCTGCAAGTCTCTCCAGAACAATGGAAGCACACTGCAGAACATTTCAGTCCTGCTTTTCGACATCCACACATCGCTCCATAGTTTCCTTTGCATTTGCAAAAAATCAATTTTAGAAGCTCAGGGGGTGCTGGAGGTTTTGAGTTCTGCACTGGCATCAATAATTTTCCACATTTTTTCCAGCCCCAGTCTTCAGGATCATTATAATTACCAAGCCACGACTGGACCTGATGGTAGACTCGGAAAGTATGAAAGCGAGCTGTGTCTTGTGTTGGAGGAAGTGAATAATTAATTTTTAATAAAATTGCAAAATTTTTAATTAAAAAAATTATAATAAAGTAAAAAAATATAAAAAATATAAAAAAAAACAATAACTGATGACATATTATTAGTACACATGTATAATATAGGTATAGTTAAGAGTACTGAAAAATAGTACTCACTTCGGAGCGCTGTAAAACCTTAGCTATTGACTTAATGAAAAAATGATGCAAATAAAAGTTGTTCCTCAAAAAACGATCTACAAAAATGGTCTGATATCATTTTTTCGTAAAAATGATTTTCATTAATTTCTGAAGATTTTCGCTTATAACTTTTTTATTTATAGTTCTACGACAAAAAGTTACTGGACTAAAGTTGTAGAGAATTTAATTTGCAACAAAAAATGTTAACAAATTTTTTTTATAAAATAAATAGTTTAAGAGATATACCGTAAAAACCATTTCAACCCCTATTTTCAAGATGGCGGCCGTGGGACAAGGGTGGCGACCCCACAAACTTGGTTTTAGCTTTACACTGACCCCCCCTACACATCAAAAAAATAAAATTGCGTCCTCTAAAAAACGCAAGGTAAGGCCTAAAAAATGTAACATTTCAATGGACTAAAGTGGTATTTTACAAATTAAACAGATTTTATTTTCGACCTTATAATATTACGTTAAGGTTTAAATTAGATTAAAATGTTTGACACTTTAGAACTTTTTCATAATACATGAAGTGGTATACAACTATCTCAGTGCGTATTGTAGTTAGGACACTTTTAAATTTCATTTTGTATGGGACTGTGTATCTAGTTTTTTATAGTTGATCGAAGCCGGTAACATATACAAGGTGGAAGGGAACCGCTTCCGAATACTGAAAGTACATGCTCAGTCAATGGTTTTGAGTAAATTTCTCAAAACAATTTTTTCCAGGAAACGTATAAAGTTTTGGACTTCTCCATGCAAGCTGTCCGATTAAAATTACTTTTGTATTTTCTTTGAGAAAGTTACTGAAAACCATTGACTGAGCATGTACTTTCAGTATTCGGAAGCAGTTCCCTAACACCTTGTAAATCAATTTATCTTGCGTTCCCTAAAAGAACACAGGACAAACCGATACAGTTGGATAAGCTCACATTCTTCTTCTTCTTCATGTCAATAGTCACAAATAAATATATGATGTTCGTAAATATATATTGTAAATATCGTAGTATTTATACTTAATTATACTTTACCCGTCCAGAAAGCAACCAAAGAAAAGGCAGCGTCTGTTACCTCCATCAAATCCTCCCTAGTGCAGCTGGTAGGGCTCAGAGGACAGGACAATAGATGGGCCATGTCCTGCGATGGTGCGCCGCAGTCACACTCCGACTCCGTGGAATAGCCCCACTTGGCTAGGTTGGACCTGCAGCGACCCACACCTGTCTGAAGATGGTTAAGTGTTTGCCAGGCAGCTCACATGGATTTCACCATTGTTGAGAGAGCAAGAGTCTTTATATATTTTTTTCATTTTTCCTTCGCTTTGCTCGCTCGGCTCGTGTGTTGGGGGTCGCTGTTCTAACCTAAAGAACACAGGACAAATACAAGACTAGCAAACCCACTCGTCGCAGTTCCGTTTGTCATATAGACAGACAAAATAAAACATTTTTATTATTGAATACTCTATGGACACCCTATTCAGTATTTTAGTGTTCGGTATTTTAGTCTCCGTTATTTTAGCCTTCGGAATATTTAGTCTTAGGTATTTCAGCCTTCGAGATTTTGAGTATTCGTACAATTGTACTTTCAGGATTTCAAACATTCGGCCTTATAATTATTAGTCTTCCGTCCATAGGTCTTACGAAATTCGGTCTTCTCTACTTCGGTATTGTAATACGTACCCATTTATTACCATTCACTTCATTTCTCGCCAATAAATAATTCACTGCAAAAAACCTTTTTTTTCTCTTGACACCTCGGACAGATTTTGGAGAGCTTCTGTTTACAGATTGGTAGTGGCACTATATGTGTACCCTATCAATTGGTAGTGGCACTATATGTGTACCCTATCAATTGGTAGTGGCACTATATGTGTACCCTATCAATTGGTAGTGGCACTATATGTGTACCCTATCAATTGGTAGTGGCACTATATGTGTACCCTATCAATTGGTAGTGGCACTATATGTGTACCCTATCAATTGGTAGTGGCACTATATGTGTACCCTATCAATTGGTAGTGGCACTATATGGGTACCCTATCAATGTCCTTTGATCAAATATAGCTTAGAACCATTTTGGTTAAGTCAACTTGAAAAAACAGAAAACCGCATCAAAATCTGTCCACTCATTAAGGAGCTGCGATGCCACAGACAGACACACAAATACACATACATATAGAAACACAGAAATATAGATACACAGACACATAGAAACACATGCATAAGCACCGCTCTCTAACCAGATTACTTTCTAGGGTAGCTAGCTTAGAAAGAAATACGGATTCAATCTTTCGTTTATATTTTAATATCTCTTGCAACTTTTACAAAATTGTCACTAAACTACTAGCTACTACCACACGCCGACCAAAAGTGAGATAAAATCAGCCATGTCCCCGCCTTTTATCAACTTTCCCCGTCCGTTACCGTTTGACGTTTCATCTAGTGTTGCCAATTCTCAATTCATTTTACCCCAAAACAAAAGTTCTTTCTTTAAATAAAACTTACATATGCAAACTTCTTCTTGTTTGTCGGTGGTTAAAATCGAAACTTTTTAAAGAGATTTAAACAACTTGTCTCTATTTTTATATTTCTAGAGAATACGAGAAAGGTAAACAATAAAAATATTTTTTTTAAACCCTAACAGTTATAAATAAATAATAAATAAAATAAATTTTATTTCAGGTATAGGTACATTGTACATTCCCCATAGTTTATAATAATACAATACTCATAATTATAGTTTTACAATAATTACTTAATTTAATATTATATTTATTCGTTTTATTAAATGTCATATTGAAATTAAAATATTGAAATGTCATATCATATTATATTTTTTTTTTTCAGATTATCTTAAACTTCCCTAATTATAAAACTTGTTAAAAACCTTAAATTAACCTTAAAATTAACAAGGTTAATTAGGTCAAAAACCTATATGCCTAGTTAAAAACCTAGTTTATAAAGCTTTTGGTGTGTCAGTCAACAAGTCAGTCAGCCTCTTAAATATTTTAGAAAAACGCAAGCTTCAAGCAAGGACAATGTCCACTGGACATGCTAGAAGTTACTTCTCCAGCAGAAAGTTGTTTAAATTTAAGGCGACTACAGCACCCGATAAAGGCAGCACACATAGGAATAGTACCATCTCCGTCTCTCAACAGGCCTGGGCCGGCAGTGCGAACAGTGTCGATACACGAAGTTTATGGACTATGAAAGCGTGCGTGCGTAAAAACATGTTCGAAAGTTAGAAAAATAAGATTTATGCGAAGGTAACAGCTTAAATCGAAAAATGCGTTAACTACTTATCGAGAGTGTTCAATCACGAACATTTTGATAGCAAATTCAAGTTCCTGTGTGCATTTTACTATCGTTTTTACAGCTTAAAAGATACACAATATTGGGTATTTAGAGATGACTTTGTGGGCTTTTTCTATCGAACCAAAAGTGCTAAATCATGTTTTCAGCTAACTACTTATCTAGTTTATGTCCTGAATATTACTGTAGTATTTTTTTTCTTCGATTTAATACAGTGCGTCATGCTTACCTACGCATCATAAAATTGTAATTTAGATGCTGTAGTCGCCTTAAAGCTGCCCTTTTGTTTACCTAGATAGCCCTTTTTTGGATAAACTTTATCGCAGCCCTAGATAATCTGATCTTAATTTTTAATTTACAGATAAACGACAACCATACTTCTATCGGGCAGGGACCCCTCCTTGTTGCATACGTAAGAAGTAAGTATTTATTGGTCCATAATTCCAAAAATGTAGGTTTTTTAAGACACCTCCAAACATTTAGGTTTCGTTACTTTTTGGAGAAGACTGTCTAGTTTATGTTTGGTTCCATAATAATAATAATTAATAATATTAAACGTTACACACTCAAAGGCCAACACTAAGGTTTTCCCTCGTGTTATGGGTCCCCTGGAACATATTCTATACATAAAGACAGTTACAAACACCCTAGATCCGGGAACAAACATCTGCTTTTTACACAAATGTTTGCCCCGACTGGGGATCGAACCCAGGACCTGTCGATCGAGATACAGCGCCCCTACGACTCGATCAAACTGGCCGGCCGTCGAACTACTTCTAGTATTTACATTCTAAAAAATGAGAATTTTTCTTTACATAATTATAACATATTAATAAAAAAAAAAACATTTTATTTCTAACTACATTTGTCCATATCACATAAAATACACTTCACAAAATACACTTTACAAATCAAAATAAATAATAATTAATTACATTAAAACTAATTAATGCAAAGGCTGATTCTGAAATTGGTTTGCCTTGCTTGTACGAAAATAGTGAACCAGTTCAGCAAAGAGTATTAGATTTATTGGATCCTGCTGAACATGCTTGTATGTACCCGGTGTTACCGCAATCACCCCAAATATATATCCCTAATCGCAGATTTTGTTTTTGTAAAAAAGCCATAAGTTATGGTACGCCAGTCATATCGAATATTAATCTAACAAATGTAAGGTTCCGTTAAATAATTTAGCAATTTTGCACTTTATTAAATATTTTTAAATGTTTAACTTAAATTAAATAGTTCGATGAATGACTCTTTCCGGTACAACTACTGACAGACAAAACAGTAGCAAAGTTTAGTGGCTAACTTCATGCGAAATTCAAAACGGGAAGGGGAGTGTGGCTGACGGGGACAGTTGAAGAGAGTAGTCGTGTCCTTAGAAAGTGTAGTTAACGGAAGTGTCCGTTAAAATAGTGAGATCTAAAATATAATTAAATTGTACATTACCACGAAGTGGAAATATACGTTTAAAAGAGGTCTGGTGTTTCCTTTGGATTGATGCACGTTTTACACAAATAAAAGGCTATTTCTGACTTTTTTATTTGTTGTTAGGACCACCACCAGTACCGTACACGTACATCCAAGTTTTCAGCTTCGAAAGACCTGTGCTAATTTCCTAAGATTTCAGGTAAATTACTAGGGAAATCGCGAAATTTTTGCACTTTTTTTAGTTAAAAACATTGCGTGAAACGAAACATATTGTTCGTTTGAGATTTGGCAGCCACCTGGTCTTATCAGCTTTTTTAAATTGCACTTTTTTTGCAAAAATTTCTTTTCTCAGTTAGTACAGAGCTGGTTCTTGCAATTTTAATCTACTTTAAAAACGTATAAATTTTAATTTTAAACGTGTACTTTAGGATATGGAGAATACTAAAAAACGTGCGAAAATTTCGTGGTTTTTCGAGTGCTGCAAAGTTAGCACACGTCTTTCAAAGCTGCAGACTTGGATATACAATACTGGTAGTGATCCTAACAAAATATTGAAAAATCAGAACTAGCCGTTTGATTGTTGGTTTGGACATTTCTCTTGTTAAATATGACTGGCGTATGGGAAAATATCTACATAACATTTTCTAGAATATGTGAATTTTATTTTTATTTTGGTACTTAGTAGATTTTTCGTTAAGTTCATCTAAACCAGTATAAATTGTGCCTAATTATTGTATTTTAACCCGATTCAGGAAAAACGCTTGAATATTTGTGTTAATAATTTTAATGATAAAAACATGACACATTGATGAAGGTCGAAACATTATATCTATGATGTACCGGATGACCTATAAAAAAATGAACAATATTTGTTGTTGCAGTGTTTCATTATCGTATCAAATGAAATCTAAAAAAGTTGATGTCTCAATTTTTTGTATATTTTTCAGAACCCAAGAGCCACTGAAGAGCACTAAGCCAGGTAAGTTGCTGAGAACTTTACTTTAATAGACAAGGCACATTTTTTACAGGTTTATCTTAGTTTTAAGTTTATGTGATCTGATGGAACAGACACGTTTGAAATATTAGACCACACAGAGTATTTGGTTGCCGGACTATTGCGGGCTTATCAGAATTGAAGTCTTTAAGTTACTGTAAATCTAATTTATTTTATGATGTTCCCTTTTTTTAATTGCTAATAGACTGTGACCATTTTTCTAATTGCAAAATGATTTTTTTTTAACAATTAATGATTATTAGCAATATTGGTGAAATCATAAATGGCGAGAACCAGTGACAACCATATTTTTTCGCTCTTTCACCATGGAGTTCGTACTGATATAAAATGTCCGTGGTGAGAGTGTTTGCCTGGTCCATGAAGGTTGGACCGTAATATTTTTAGGTAATTTCTTTAGACAGCCATATACATATATTGTAATAATATATATATTCTAATTTCTAATCTATATATATAAAAATGGAACCCGATTTTCGTTGTCACGGCATCACGCGTGAACGGCTGGACCGATTTGGATGATCCTTTTTTTGTTGTGTTCCTTATTGTCAGGAAAAGGTTCTTATGAAAGAAAAAACTAAAAAAGTGCCACGGGAACGAAGTCCCGGGCGGAAAGCTAGTATAACATAAATAGTACTTATTAATACCCATGTATACACATGTCTGTATATAACCAGAGAGGCCACTGTCCCCTAAGATACAGAGTAATCTAGTTTAGGAGGCAGAGACTTCATAAATTTAAATGTTAACTTTTTGGCGAATGAAAAGATTTTATTATTATTTATTTATTATTATTATTATCTGTCACGCACACATTCCTAAGAATCTCGGCCCGTTTTTACCGACTTCTAAGGAGAAGGTTCTATGTTCGACTGTATGTATGTTTTTCTTTTTTTTATGTATGTTCACCGATTTCTCCGCCAATTATGGACCAATTTTCAAAATTCGTTTTTTGTTTGAAAGAGTATACTCCAGAGGTGGTCTCATAAATTTTATCGAAAATAATTCAGCGTTTAAAAAAAATCAAAACTAAAACAAAAAAATACTACAAAACAGAACATCATCTAAATAAATGAGTGACATTTTCGTTTTCGTTTGTGTCTGCCAATAAGCATTGTAGTCTGCAAAAAATACTAGTTATCTACTTTGTGCGAACTGTTGTTGGGATTGAAGTCGGTGACTCATACGTTTTTATAACGTGGAAAATTATACATTGGCAGTTTGTAAGCTGATGCTCATTCTAGACATATCTCAGGTTTAATGCTGCCCTTGTCTAGGTAGCCCATTTTTTGATTAACTTTATCGCAGCCCTATGTAATCTGATCTTAATTTTTACTTAACAGATAAACGACAACCATGTCTCTGTCGCCCGGGGCTCCCTCCTTGTAGCACATGTAAGAAGTAAGTATTTATTAGTCCGTGATTCCAAAAATGTAGGATTTTCAAGACACAATCTTATACATCTGGCCTTGTTTATTTAAAAAATATGAAACTAAGGGCCGGTAATTCAATGTCATCTTATCCCTTTGCTTAGTTAAGTATTACTTTTAACCCTTAAACAGGCCCCGTGTGCACTGGCATTAAAACATATTTTTAAATATGGTGTGGTCTTAATTTTTACCTGTACAATGTATACCTAAGATCTGTTTCTAATAAATAATAAAATAAGGTAAAAAAAAAGTGGTCGTAGGCATAGGGCATATAATGACCACTTTCTTTGAATAATGATTTTTCCTAAAATGAAATGTTTAGTTAAAAATGTTTAGCTTCATACGAAAGATACAAATATTGGTAATCAAATAAAGGTTTTATCAATTAAAAAAAAAATCACTATAAAACTCCAATTACCTACCTAGGTGGTCGATTAATCGTACTATGCCTGATTAAGGGTTAAGCTAAGTCTCATATTAGAAGGGTTGAAGTGTATTTCAATCCGGATATTCCTCGCCTTAACTAATTTAAGTTAAATAACAATATTGCAATATAATGGACAGAAAACTTTATAAGTCTATGATTTTGGTTGTCATTTGGTATTTTTCTATGTCTATGCATTTGAAGCATTGACATAGATGTCAATGTTAGAACATTGACTTGCATGACACTTCTTTTGATAAAAATAAAGGAGAATGGGTATTTTGGTCTATAAATAATTAAAAACAAAAAAAGAGCAGCAGTTTCGAGTACGCATAGAATATCAAATTTTGACAAACATATGGTGTGCAAGATTACTATCGCAAGCGGCGTAAACAAGCGCGCGAGAGGTCTTTTCGTATGGCAGCCAACTCGAGTCATGGTTAGAAATATAATAGACTGAGATCCCAGGGCCGCCAGACCTTACTTAATTTCTCATGAACCAAATGTGTGGGAAATAGTAGTGCTAATATGTACTATTAACATATGAATACCAGCGAACTTGGGCCAACGGCCATATTTCAGCTACCAGGTTCTGAAGTTACTTCCAAAAATTACTCACTTGTCTTGAAGTCTGGCTGCTGAAATCTTATAGAATATAATTAATTAAATATAAAAATTTATGATCGACACCGCCAGACGCTCTCCGTCGGCTGTAATTTCTGCCAGACGCTTTACAGTTCGCAAGTAAATTATGCGATTATACCTACAATCTGAGCCGTGACTTCTTTATATGATGTTCAGGGAATTATAACAATACTTTTTATAGCACCCAGACTTCAAGACAAGTCAGTAATTTTTGGAAGTACCTTCAGAACCTGGTATCTGAAAATTGGCCTTCGGCCCAGGCTAGCTGGTATTCATATGGTAATAGTACATATTAGCACTACTCTTTCCCACATTTTTGATTCATGAGAAAATAAGTAAGGTCTGGCGGCCCTGGGATCTTGGTCTATAAATAAATCGCGATATTATGTTAATTTCATAAGTGTAAACTCATTTTTAACTAAAAATATTGTTATTCACAGTCAATATCGTTGGTTTTTGTGATAGAAGTGAATTTCAAAAGTCATTTAAGTATAAAACAAAATATTCTATATGTCCTAAACTAACTGGTGTATTCACAAATTTATTTTTTAATAGTTTTGCTTAATAATACGTTTCTAGAAATGCCTAGTCCTGAGACTACTCTTTTAGGCATAAAACATAGACCAAGCTCCATAAATTTTTACCAATTCTCCCTTGCAAATGAAGAAAAATTAATGAAGAGCGGTCTACTACAAAGTTGCTATTCTATTAGCGAAATAAAAAAACAGATTACACATGTCAATCTCAGATTGCAACTAAAGCGACAGAAATTCTCCGCTTAGGTTAAGGCTAGTTAGGGTTTTTTTTTAATTATAAGATGGGTTAACTCTTGATCTCAATCTTGACCATAAAGGTCAAAGATGAGGTCGACGATGGAGCGAGTTAACCCAGAAAATGCCTATAAAGGCACTGGTACTCCCACGTACCGACGGAACACAGCAGGCTGTTTGGCGTCGGACTTCGGGCCTTTACAGAGCCTACCACACCGCATAGGACGACACCTCAGATTCAGAAAAAAATGAAGTGTCGTTGCCTGGGATGGATTACGTAGCTGGTTATACGATTACCAAACCCGTTGTTTCTATATAAGTTTAGTACATAAGCTTCATTGTATAACTGTTTGTAATCCCAAAAAAATAAAAAAATAAATATAAATAAATATTACTAGGAGGCAGGTCTCATTTATGTTTCCTTAGTCGCCTCTTACGACACCCACCGAAACAGATGGGGTAGTGTTATTCTGAACCGATCACCACACGGCACACGGTGGACTTTAAGTGCCACTTAATTTTAAACCTAAATTGAAAATTACACTTAACCCGGCGCGCGCTTGTTTATTATGTTATATTATGTTTACGCGCCGTGCGATACAAATGCTGCACAAACGGGTGAAGCACGCGAGGATTCCTCTCGCGTGCTAAATGTGCACATAGTGTGCGAGATTACTGTCGCATAACGCGTAAACAAGGGCGTGAGAGGTTAAGTCGTACTTATTTTCACTCCTGGATCAATTTGAGATAAGCTTATATTGGAATACCGGCCCTAAGTCACAAAGTTTACATACTAATTCATTAAAGTTATAAGTATTAATTACTGTAAACAAAGGAAAAAACTAGAAAACGCCCCAGCAGAATAACGTGGTAACGTGCTAACACCACAGTCTTACTATTTAACCTTGTGATTTTTTTGTAAATTACAATATAGTATAACATATCTACGTTAAACTGTAGTGTAATTTACTAAAGTATTTTTTTCGCGCAATTCTTGCACACCCGTGTGTGCAAGATTTGTATCGTACGCGCCGCTAACAAGCACGCGATGTGTTTATTTGTATCGTACGCGCCGCTAACAAGCACGCGATGTGTTTATTTGTATCGTACGCGCCGCCAACAAGCACGCGATGTGTTTATTTGTATCGTACGCGCCGCTAACAAGCACGCGATGTGTTTATTTGTATCGTACGCGCCGCTAACAAGCACGCGATGTGTTTATTTGTATCGTACGCGCCGCTAACAATCACGCGATGTGTTTATTTGTATCGTACGCGCCGCTAACAAGCACGCGACGTGTTTATTTGTATCGTACGCGCCGCTAACAAGCACGCGATGTGTTTATTTGTATCGTACGCGCCGCTAACAAGCACGCGATGTATTTATTTGTATCGTACGCGCCGCTAACAAGCACGCGATGTGTTTATTTGTATCGTACGCGCCGCTAACAAGCAAGCGACGTGTTTATTTGTATCGTACGCGCCGCTAACAAGCACACGATGTGTTTATTTTTGTGATTACCACCCAAATAAAGCAATAATTAGCAATGACACAATAATTATATTATGATAAGGATTCCATTTTATAATTTAATCTAGAAACAAATTTATTCTAAGAGCACTAGTTAAAAAGTAATGTAGATGTTTTTTCGCTCACCTGTAACATTTATAAAAATCAGCCATATGAGTTACGATATCCCATTGCTTTTAATGTGGTTCTTTTTTCCTTGATACGTGAGTTGCAAGAAAAAATACAGCTCTTCCAGTGTTTTGACAGGCATTTTCTGGGTTAATCTATGACCTTGGTCAAGATTGAGGTCTAGATAACTCTAGAAAGCAATTCGTGCGAAACTTTTCCCTAATCATTCCAAAATATCAACGTTAGGTAATGTTCAAGTTTTCACTTATGCCGGCACTCCCGGAGTGCAACCCGTTTTTTTTTTCGAAGAATCTTTAAGTTAAGACATTTTCGCTTTTTGCGCAATGTGCCATGATACTGGTGCCAGCCCCTTCCCGTCCCGAGCTGCCATCAGAAAGCGATGTATTATGTTAGTTTTTGTATTTTACGCTGTTACTTTTAATAGACTAAGCTCCCATTGCACTAAACTCTACCTCATGCACTACCTCACATGGTGGCAGCTCAGAAATGTTATAAAGTGATAGATACTACTTAGGAATACTGGATTTTAGTGGGTTGCCATCGCATATCCTGGAAGAACTACTATTTTTTTTCCTCGTCGTATCGCTATTTTGATCTTTATCACATTTCTGAGCTGCCACCCTGTGAGGTAGAGTTTAGTGCAATGGGAGCTTAGTCTATAATATTAATTGCAAAATGGAGTATATTCGAAAAATTATTTACTTTCTTTTAGTAAGGTTTCAGCTTTTGCTACGCTTATTTTATTTTAATTAAATATGTACCAACAGTTTAATTAAGTACATTAAATGTGTAATTACATTAAATTTTATAACATTAAATTTTTGTTTGTTAATGTGTAAATATTGTACTAGCATAAGTCTGTTCCTAACACCCTGTACTGTACAGTAGGGTCTTTCATTGACTAACGTACCTAAAACTAAATATTTTCGTGTATGAGATCAGCCAAATGTATGTATACCAAATGTTAATGAAATAATTATAAAATCTGTTGTTATTTATTTACAGCTTACCAGATGTTCCCGTCCAAAAGCGTATAGTAAGTATCTAGACACCCGGCAGCGGGTCGAGCCAAGTTCAAGTTAGAACTAGTGACGCAGCAGCCGTGTATTAGTTATGCGGCTCTTTTCACGCAAAAAATAATCATATTTCTGTTAAAACTTGAGAACCAAGATTGGGTGAATTTGGGTGTGGTTTGTTAATACCCTTAGTTATCCAGGTGATGTAAATGCCCCTTATCCCGGAAACTTGTTTCAATCTGTGAGAGCCGTGGTAAATTCAAATATCCGAAACGCGTTGCCAATGGCATTTTATGGTGAATAAGTTGACAGTTTAGTCGAAATATACTAAAAAAACAGTGAAATTAAACCAAAATCCACACAATATAGTTGTGAAGTGAACTGTGACGTCACGCGGTCGCTTGATTGGTATCGCCAATTTTCTCGATGGCTTTGCCCCATCTGTGCTAACATATACCAGAAGATTCCCTATTGACCGTTGACCGTCCCGGCGAAAACCATATTGACGATCACTGAGCAAGTCGTTGCCTTCATTTCCTCAACCTTGCAAATGTGGAGATGATGGTGATGATTCCTCGTGGCAAGTTATTGGACCAGTAAACCCATCTTCCTGCGTTTCCCATCCCACTCCGCATCGTGTTATGGCGGTGCACTCTATACGTATGTGGGATTTACTTCCACATGCTATTCGAGCGAGTCGTTCATTGGATGTGTTCAAGAGAGAGCTGAAAGAGTATTATCCATATATTGTATATGTGTATGTACTTATTATTGTTAGCAATCGTCATTCAAGTCAAAAGTTGACAACGAACAAGTAACAAAAACAGCACGCGGCCGGATACGCGTGAAGTTCGTGCGGAGCGACAGTTCCCGCCTTTCTGGTAGCAGTCATCAAAGCAACAAAGTGGCTATTAGCGCGGAGCGTAGTGACTATTAGTTTAATGTAATTATAATATTTGAGTTCGTTGATTCACCTTACTTGGTAAGTAAGGTCCTCTTAATGTCCCAAGCAATCTTTGCGTTTCCGTAGCACTTTTGCCCTACCGTACTGTCGAACTAATGCTGTAAGTTTTCCTTAATAAATAAAAAAAAACAAATGTTCAAAATTTTGCCCTATGCATGACCTGCATCTTCTGATGAAAGACCTTTTTAACAGACGGGCGGGCGTAGCCTTCGCGTAAAATCTTTTCAGCGGCTGACTATATTTTTGACCGCAGCTGTGTGATTGATGTCACTTTCGTTTCGTAAATTAAATCTTTAAGACAACTTCAATAAAAAAAATCCAATGGATATATAAGAAGAAGAAGAAGGTCAAAAATACAGTGAGCCGCTGAACAGATTTCATCGGTCCCGCGATAAAATTGGGCCGAGACGCCCGATCCACCTTTGGTTTAGGTGTTATCGGACACCAGGCGGAGGCTAGGGTGGTATTGCTCACATTGTCCATACATTGTCACAACAGTGCTTAGTCAAGTAGGACACTGATTGTTATTTTTAATTTCTTATCCCGTGTCCCTTACTAAGTGAACAAACAGATCCCTGACTCTTTCTCTACCACTGTTTCTAAGCTATCCCTATTTTTAATCGGCGGCGCTCAGGTAGCTTCGTAGTTAAAGGTAAATTTCGTGAAAGAGGGCCCTTTTCTTACGAATCCTTAATTTACATAGCTCAAACCATGGCAATAACGTGACGAGTAAATTAATTTCAATTAACTTTTTTTTCTTATAAAATCAGAAATATCCGATCTTCGCGCGAAAAACGGTTACAAAAAAATGTTTTAAGGGTTATACCATTTCAAATTCTGCAATAACTGAGCAACTTGTTAATGTTATTGGCACAATCCGCTTAGTACATTTTTTTTACACGACAAATCAAATCAAATCAAAAATGCTTTATTTTCATAGAACATACAAAGTGTTTCTTGAAAACGTCATAAAAATACATTAGCAAAATCAATATAAATAATTGAGCAAAATAGTGTCAAAGTCAGTCCTGTGCATTAGCTAGGAAACTTTGCATTACGCATTTTTTACGAGGGTCTCTTAAAATTTTAAGAAGAAATGAACATTGTTTGAGATGGCCAGTTATTTAAAAAAAAAACATATCCTTAAAATAGCTTCATTTCGAGAAATGGCATGAAATTAACTAAATGAAGATATTTTTTTCAAAAACATTAAATTTATTTTATCTTGGAAATGGTGGGACTTTTACTAAGATGAAATTTTATCATATAATAGGACATGATTTCAATTATCAGCTGGTCAAGGGCTATCCTTCATTTCCTGGACACTCTGTATATACTATTTGATTTCTTGACGGTTCTAGCTTAAAACTCATGTAGTTTTTAATAAAAAAACCGGGATTTGTGAGGGTTTTACTTTTGCATTAAGAGTCTTAGAGCACCAGATCCTCGCAAGCTCTTGTCACCGAGTACACAATAAGTATTTTACCACATGATTATGTGTTTTATGAAGAATTACATAACAATAAAAACCGGCCAAGTGCGAGTCAGACTAGCTCACGAAGGATTCCGTACCTTTATCTTTAAAAGCTTGCAAAAAAAATGTATGTTGTATGGGAGCCCCCTTAAATATCTATTGTATTCTATTGTTTAGTATTTGTTGTTATAGCTGCAACAGAAATACGTCATCCGTGAAAATTTCCTGTCTAACTATCACGGTTCATGTTATACAGCCTGGTGACAGCCGGACGGATGGACGGACAAACAGACAGCGGAGTCTTAGTAATAGGGTCCCGTTTTTACCCTATGAGTACGGAACCCTAAAAATGGTTAAATAATAATTAATTAAATAATCTATTGCAATCACTTTCCTACTATACGACAACAATACCCTCAAAACGGCAGTTAGATGAAAAAATCGAGATCGGGAGAGTAAAAATATTTTACCAGTGCAGTAGACAACGTCCACCATCTTGAATTCTGAGCTTCCGGTCGAAATTCGAGAATGCTGCCAACATTTGTGTTCAGTAATTTTTTATATGGGAATATATTACCTCCTAGACGTACATACTTTTTGTATGTTTACTCTATATCTACTCTATATCTATAAAATCAAATCAAAAATCAAATCGAATCAAATCATTTATTTGCTGAATATGAGTACAAACATGGGCCTATTTTAAAATGTGGTTCTGTCATATTCGGCCACTGCCTGGCATGCAAATATTTCTAAATAATATAACTGTATAATATGTTGATCAAACTATATGTGATATATTTTATTTCAGGTACCGTGCTTCTGTGTGTTTCTTTTTTTCATTCTGAAGATTAGTTTTTTTTGTATAATGTGGATCGGACTCGTTTACATGTTTATCCTTACTGGTGGTTTTTACTTGTTGTCTACAAAAATTATCAAAGAGAAGCCCGTAACTTATCGAAATACATTTGCGGATCTTGATTTTTCAGGGAAAAGTAAGTATCAATTAAGTGATAATCTAATTTTACAAATTTTAATGTACTTAGGAGAGTGTGCGCATGAGTTGCACGAGCTCTTTCCAACTGCTTCTTTCTTTAACTGAACATGTACCACCCTTACCTTGTTTAAATTCTTTGGATGCGTACTAAACGCTTCTCTTCATCTTTTACATTGCGTACCGCTAAGGAATGGAATTCATTGCCTGTGTTTGTATTTCCGGGCTCATAAAATTCGTGTGAATAGGCATTTTTTGGGTGAGCTTACTAAGTACTTCCTTGACCACATATCTTCGCTTCTGGGCTAGATTTTGCCAAAAAGCACAACCCAGCAGTGGCTGATTAGAGGTTAATGCCCTGCAGTGGGCTAATCTTACTAATATTATAAATGCGAAAGTAACTCTGTCTGTCTGTTCGCCTTTCACGCCAAAACTACTGAACCGATTTTGATGAAATGTACAGAGATAGATTAGAGCCTGGGAAAGGACCTAGGCTACGTTTTATCCCACAGTTGGGCACGCTATAACCTGTAGTCCATGTGGGCGGAGCCGCCGGCGGAAAGCTAGTTAGAAATAAAAATAGATAAAACTCTGCACAAATTATTACTTTCTTAATTATATATTTTCCATTTTCACAGACTTTGTTATTAACAACAGTCGAACCAGTAACGCCATTGAAGTATTGTTGAATGGACCTTTTACCGATCTACTTGAGCCCATGCATTTTAACTATCAGTTTGAGAGATGGTATTTTAAAGCAAGTCAGTTTGGCAACGACCTCGAACGGCCTGTTTGGGAAGATGAATTTGTGAGCACTACAGTATACCCAATGACAAACTATACTACGCCGTGGTATATTGAGGTATGTTTAACACTCTTATTGACGGTTGGATAAAGCCGCAGTCGCAGAACTCACAACTTTATAAATATGACACTTTTAGGACCTTACCACAAAACATTAAATGTTGAAAAACAGCTGTACGGCAAATTCCTTTGTCTTTCCCCTGTGGTGGATGTCTACGTAACTTTTTTTTCTCTTGTTTGTTTGTCCGTGTGTGTATCCCACACGGAACTTAATTAATCAGCAACATGCTTCGTCAGCCCCGAAAAAAAAACCTAAAAATATACAAAAGTAAAACCTAGTCAAAAAAGCCCCCCCTGAAGTTCACCCCGCTCAAAGGTTCCCATGATTCTGGCCACATTGCCGCGCTGTATGGCCAACGAAATCCGTTGAGCAAGGTACGTCCTAGAGCGGAACTTAATTGTACTGGGACTCTCTCTCAACGGTAGTTGTAGGACCCAAAGCAATAGCAGGTAGGTGCAATAGCAGGTAGGTGCAATAGCAGGTAGGTGCAATAGCAGGTAGGTGCAATAGCAGGTAGGTGCAATAGCAGGTAGGTGCAATAGCAGGTAGGTGCAATAGCAGGTAGGTGCAATAGCAGGTAGGTGCAATAGCAGGACCCCTTAGTTTGTACCGGAACATTGTTGTGATAGACCATTTTGGTAAATTATTATTGAATGTAGTACCGTAGATCACCAATAGATATCTTTTAGTGACTTTTATAATTGTTGGAAGCTGTTTTCAAAATTTCAAAGTCCAATGCCGTACTTTAAATAAACAATGGCTTGATAAGATGATAAAATTCATACTTCAGTTAAATTGTGTTTTTGCTAGGAATGTTGTGGGGTAGTTCTGATTTATTTCTTTCCATATGAATTTTGGGGTGCTGAATCCGAATCTGAGGTTTACGGACAAATTTTGACATTACACAATTGCAAAAAAAACGGACATTAAAACAATTGCAAAAAAAAGCGAATAATTTCTACTTTTTTCCGGTTTTCTGCATAAAACGCGAAAACTATTAGGGTATTTCTTTGAAATCACATTCTTCGCCTGATTCCCGTGGTCGTTTTCATTTCTCAAGATATGTTGTAATAGTGTTAGTCAAATTACAGTACAAATCAAAGGTATTTATTGAATAGGCACCCATTTCAAATGACGAGATTTCGAGATATTGACATTCAAAAATTAACTGGCACGGGAATCGGATTTGGTGACATGGGAATCAGAAATATGATTCTGTCCGTTCATAATTGAGTTAAAAAATATAATATAATAAGATTTTAACGTATTAAAGGTTTTCTTACCAAGCTGCAAGATTTATTCGATTTTTTTTCCACTGTCCCCTAAGATACAGAGTAATCTAGTTTAGGAGGCAGAGACTTCATAAAGTTAAATGTAAGCTTTTTGGTGAATAAAACGATTTGAATTTATTTATTTTATTTGAGTTCTATCATAGATCTTAGTTTAAAAATTATCTACCAGCTTCATACCGCCAGGTATGTTATGTTATTAAAAAATGTATCGCAGCAATCTATCTGCAGATTCATGTTAAAATTGAGTGATACCCACACAGCATTATTATTATTTAAAGAGTTCGAAGGGTTGGGGTCAAGCGTGTACGCAGGCCCCCGTGTCACTGCGACCTTGACAGATCTATTGTAACAGTACCGTTCTGTATCGCAGAACACTCTGGAATCCTATTCCGACTGCGAATCTGGCTATGTCCTTAGCGGGCACATCCTTAATATCTTGGTAGGACAAGTTGTGGCCTCCAAGGTACCGATTCCCGCTGCAGTGCAGTGCGCTGCCGTCACTGGTTACATGAAGAGACGTTTCGTCAGCTTCATGACAGAATCTACATAGCTTGGTCTCGGTGAGGCCCATGTTGTGTAGGTGTTTGTTCAGTTTATTGTGCCCAGTTAGAATCCTAATGAAAATTCTAACGTTGCCTTTGTTCATTCCACGCACCGACTTTGACGATTTCTCATCGAAGCCCTTGATGAGCGATTTAGCCTGCACCTGTCCCGGGATCTGAGCCCAAAGCCCCCAGTCTTCGCTATGCCCCCAGTGTCTAAGTACAAGCTTGATTGCACACGAAGGAATGCCACAGACGGGTTCAGATCCCATGGTTGCACTCTCTGCGCCGGCTTTGGCCATGCTCGGCGCCTCATTACCCGCGATACCACTGTGACCCGGCACCCATCCAAGGATGACTTGGTTGTTTGTGCCAAGCCTGTTGAGTATCGTGATGCACTCTCTTATTAATTGAGAGTTAATTATGTTAGCCTTGAGGGCTAACAGAGCGGCCTGGCTATCGTAGAAGATGAAGATTATCTTACCAAAGTACGCTATCTCTAAGTTTTCGTAGTCACAACCGATGATTGCGAAAATTTCGGCTTAAAACACGGTAAAATATGGCCCAAGATTAGCAAATTTCTTGGCCGTGGAGCGACCTCCAACGAACCTTGCTGTGGTAATCACAGCATACTGAGAAGTTACTTCACCAAATCTAAGTGTGATGTGACATCAACCGACGATTATCCCACTATATGTGACAATAATGACTATTTATTTATTTATTTACATATAGCTATATAATATGGACTGGGTAACCGGGACTATGGTCGCCTGCCAGATCTATGCTTAAAACGCCATAAGGGAGAACATTGTGTGAGAGGCTGGAGGGTGGAGATATGTCGCTGGTCTTTAAACGACCATCACGCGCTCCCTGAGGGTCCACCAACAGGTGCCCCTCGCTACTTACTCGCCCACTCGCTACTTACGTTGCCTTTGTTCATTCCACGCACCGACTTTGACGATTTATCATCGCGTTCTGTAATACGGACCTTAATATATCAAAAGCAGCAAGTGTAACAATGGTATAGAACATATAAGCGATAGAGAATACAAGTATGTTTGAGCTTTGTTTTCAGATCCAAAGTAATGTATTAAGTATCAACCTAATATAACATAGTTAGCCAAGTTTTCAAGTAAAAAACACTTTTAGAAATTGCTGTTCCTTAGTCAAAGTCAAGTCAAAAGTCAAAAGTGTTTATTTCATTGAACATATAAAATGATACTTGAACACGTCAATATTATGAATTACATTAGCACTTTTGACTTTGCGCCTATTCGCAAAGGTGCAGTCTTCCTCAGGAGAAGAATAGGCAAGAAACTCCGAGGGTCGCTCTTTTTAAGTCAATCATATAAATTTTCTTACTTTTAATTTTAATTGACTTAATATCTGAATAACTCTGGAGCTGAGCAATTTATTCCCATGGTTGCTTGTCTAACAGATAATCCGAAATTCTATAATAGCCCTTTTTACAAAGTTTTTGTTTAATTATCGTCTTAAATTTTTCTAAAGGTAGGTTTGAATACACATGGGAATCTTATTGTAGAAGCGTATACATTGACCCATAAAAGAGTTTGTTACTTTGTAGAGACGGCTGTGTAGTATATCCAAGTTATGTTTGCTTCTAGTGTTTACATTGTGCCTATCACAATTTTTCTTAAACAATTGTTCATTTTTCTTTACATACAAAATATTATTAAATATATACTGGGACGCAAATGTTAAAATATCTATTTCCTTAAATCTATTTCTAAGAGACATTCTAGGTCTCATTTGATAAATCGCGCGAACAGCCCTTTTCTGCAGGACAAATATCTTATTAATGTCGGCAGCATTACCACACAGCAAAATGCCATATGACATTAGGCTGTGGAAGTAACTGAAATATACGGTTCTCGCAGTTTCTACGTCCGATAATTGACGGATTTTTTTAACCGCGTAAGCTGCTGAACTGAGTCTGTTCGCTAACTTATCAATATGAGGACCCCATTGAAGCTTTGCGTCAATAGTGATACCTAAGAATACAGTAGATTCTACAACTTCCAGTTTTTCATTTTTAACCTGTACATTGGTATTAAACTGTTTAACGTTAGGCAAGGTAAATTTAACACATTTGGTTTTTTTCTCGTTCAAGAGTAGGTTATTTGCAGTGAACCATTCAACTACCTTTGAGATCGCAATATTCACGACGTCATAATTAGTGTCATATCTTTTCACTTTAAATAAAAGTGATGTGTCATCTGCAAATAATACGATCTCATGGGCCTCTTTAACAAGAAAAGGCAAATCATTAATGTACAGGAGAAACAAGAATGGTCCTAAAATTGAACCCTGCGGGACGCCCATACAGACTGTGGACCCAGGTGATCTAGTGCCGTTAACCTCAACCTTCTGGATCCTATTACACAAATAAGATTCCAGAAGCCTAAGTGCATTTCCTCTTATGCCATAGTGATGTAATTTTCTGATTAGAGTCTCATAGTGAACACAGTCAAAAGCCTTGGACAAATCACAGAAGACTCCAAGAGCATCATGTGAATCCTCCCAGGCCTCAAAAATGTGACGAATAAGTTCAACACCGGCATCGGTTGTTGAACGACCCCGTGTGAATCCAAATTGATTAATATTCATAAGTTTATTAGCATAGAAGTGAGTAGTTATTTGACTAAGGATAATTTTTTCAAAAATTTTGCTAAGTACTGGTAGTATTGAAATAGGTCTAAAGTTGGTGGGGTCAGATGTACTACCAGCTTTAAACAGAGGAATTACTTCACTATGTTTCATCAAATCAGGAAACACACCACCATCGACACAACTATTGAAAATAAACACTAAATGTGGAGCAATACAATCTATTATACAATTTATTACTTTTACTGAAAGACCATCAAGGTCCGCAGTCTTTTTCATGTTTAACATTTTAAAAGTTTTAAGAATGTCAACAATTCTTATGTGTGAAAAACTGAAATGAACCTTACTTTCGTCTACATTTTGCTTGAGTAGCAATTCAGCGAGAGCGGGAGATGAGCCAAGTGATTGAGTAGTGGAGACTGGAATGTCAGTGAAAAACCTTTCAAACTCTGTAGCAATAGCTACATCGGAAGTTAGGATTTTGTCATTAATATTGAGCTTAAAATCAAACTTGCGAGCCTTAACCCTTCCCGTCTCACTATTAATAATTTTCCAAGAAGTCTTAACGATATTACTACTATTTTTAATTTTGTTTCTAACAAACATAGCCTTCGCACATACACGTTTAAATGTTTTGGAATAAGCTCTAACATACTCAACAAAAGTTTCAGAATGGTTATATGCTTTCTCACCATAGAGATCATATAGCCTTTCCCTGCTTTTGTGAATTCCCACTGTCGCCCAATCACTAAACTTCAAGGAGTCATTAATTTTTAGCGTCTTGGATTTAAACACAATGTCATATTCTTGCTTAGATAAACTGAGTACAGAGTTATAAAGTTTGTTAGGATCATCACTCTCAAATATTAGATCTGGTAGTTTGGTGATCATATTACTTCTGTAATTCTCAAGCCTTATGTCACTAATAGGCACATATTTGACCTTAGTTATCAATAAACGAAAATATGAACGACATAGTTGCTTTAATAAAAAACGGCAATTCATGTATCTGTAGTTGTGTCAGTTTACAAACTCGGTCTATAAAAATACATACAACACGCAGACGAAGTTGCGGGCATCAGCTAGTATTATATAAATGGGAAAGTAACTTCTGTCTGTCTATTTGTCTGTCTGTGCGTCTTTCACGCCTAATCTACTGAACCCAATTTGAAGAAATTTGGTACAGAGATTTGGTAGACCTTGGAAAAGGACATAGGATACATTTTATCCCACAGCTGGGCACTATATAACCTTTAGTCCACGCGGGCGGAAAGCTAGTATAATATATACGCGAATTAGGTGTGAATATCTATTTTTTTTATATCAATAACATATTGCATTTCAATTGCGATAAGACTAGCAGGTAAATAATAACAATTAAGGTGATCTATACATTAATAAATCTGTAATCGACTCGAGTCTGTACATTGATTATTTTTTGGAAATTCTTTTTCCAGGGGGCTTTACTATCGAAACAGACACCAAATCAAAATTTATTTTTATTTTTGTCTGTCTGTATTTTTTTCCGAACGCACATCACGCAAAAACTGCAGGACATATTTGAATGAATCCTCCTGAATTATGAATTCTGAGGTCCGGAATAACATCAAACATAAAATATTTTTCAAAAAAAGTTAGTATGGAACTACGTGATTCCTTGGTCCAATCTCTTTCGAACTTTGCATGGATACTCTTTGAAGAAATTGATGGAAACCCACATACTTATTTAACTGAAATTCATCCCCTAACTGGGTTAGTAAGGGTTAAAAAGTTAGTTTGGGGGTGAATTTATTTCCTCTAAATAAAGGAAAGTAGACCCTATTTGTATAACAAGAAGTTTTCATTTCCCTTACGCTTTGACATGTGTCCTTTTCGCAATTTTGTCCCATAAGTCATCTTCAATCAATGCCGGCAAAGGAAATTCAAACTTATGTTCTTTAAATAAGATCATAATTATGTGTTATTTGAGCTAAAGGTCTAGAATACAGTTCTTCACGCTATAGGCCCTAGGAATGGGGCAGTGACATAAAATTCTTCATATCCACCTACTGACAAAACTAACCGGAATAGCAGTCTGAAATTGCGTGTGGTATTTGTTTAAGCGCTAGGGAGCTAACAAACATACGTAATTTCACGCTATATTCCTTTAGGAAGTGCGCAGAGATGTAATCCGTATTCATATTTTTTTGGAAATTTTAAGGGTTCCGTACTGCAAAAGTATAATACTAAACTTTTCATCAAACCAGTTAACGTACAACCATTTTACAGTGTGCTCCTAAGAAGTTACACAAAGACGAAATGCAAATAACATTTGCTAACATTTCTTTTAGGGTGCCGAACTGCTAAAATAAAAAAACAGTACTTATTTTCTTTTGAACCAGTAAATCAAACCTTTGTACAAAACTATATGGGCATAACGCTAACGAAAAATCGAAAGTCAAAAGTCAAGGAACAAAGATTTGGTTGTAAAATAAAGTAATTACTTTACTAATATGTTTATGAGAGTATTGAACTCCCAGTATTCTAGCTCGACTCGCACTTCGCCATTGCTTATTCAAGACAGTACTCAAAGGAAACATATTATTGTCAACATAATACGTGTCAAATCAGAAACGAAACAAAGAGGATTTCGAGAAAAGTCGCCGTCGCCATCGTACTGGCAGTATAGAATGACAGTAAATAATTTTTGACATTAATATAGAAACTTTCAAGGCGAGCTTCCATGAAAATCCAATAGATAATTTCCTAATTGCTTTTCACGCGAGGCCAACATCGGTTTCTTCCCTTAAGGGAAAACTAATTGATAGGAAGACGATATTGTATTTATAAAACCAAACCTCTAGATTAAAACAAGATTTTAGGGAAGATTTAAGTTCTAAACATTAGAGTTTAAGTAATTAATTAATTTGTTAGTAAAAGGTTATTTTATACTAATTTATAATTTTTAGAGAAACAGTATAATTTGTTTTTAAACGGTGCTGATAAAACATCATTTTGTTTTAGTTGTGTTATCATTATTTTAAGTGTAGTTAAAAAGATGAAACATTATAATAAAATATGTTATAATATATTTTAATGAAATATGTTATAATAAAACATATATACAACTCTTAATATGTTTAGTCAATTATTTATGTATGTTTTTTATTATATAGAATGGAAAAAAAAAATTTCATTGGACAACAAGTCAAGATTACATGAAATACATACAACATTAAAGGATTTAAATACGTACATACGCATTCGTTCTTCTATTGACCCTACTGACTCTACGCTTATTCGCAAAGCTGCAGTCTTCCCCAGAGAAGACTGGCTTCCAAGATATGAGGGGGAGTTTGTGGCGCTGCTGGAACGATGTCGTCCTGGCAGCGCCACAGCTGTATCTCGTTAATTACATAACATACCTATTAAGGCCATATTGACGTTTAGATGGCCGGTCACCCTTAAAGAGGGTTCCTTTTGATTTCCCTGAGATTCCATCATTACCTAACCTAACCTAACTTGTTGACAATGGTACCACCACATATACTCTTTGGAACAAAAAAATAATTTTGGGAATTGGTCCATAAATGGCGGAGAAATCAGTGAACATACATAAAAAAAGATACATTCAGTCGAACATACAACCTTCTTTTTTGAAGGCGATTAATGAAGTTTGTTTAAAATTATTACGCATGCAACGGTTTGTTTTTTTGCTTTCAATATGTTACTGTGAATGTCCGAAATGCAGTGTATGTTAAGATACTCTGGTGACTGTTAACATCCACCAAGATAGCTGGTGAATGACCCGTCATTTATCCTTTTCATGATGATTTCGGTCATTCACCGGTGACTGTTATCCTGTACTACGACTACTTGGTCAATGTTCACTATGAGTGAAATTATGATGCCTGCGGTGACAAGGGACGTTTTATTTGACTGATTTATGTAATTTAAGTTTTTGACACTATAAGTAATTTAAGATAAAATATTAATATTCAAGACTTAAGATTAAAAAAAACAAACAATAATATTCTTTGTATCTGTTTCTAGCCTATTTCATTAAGTTGAAGAAAAATAGAAACGGCGATATAAAAAAAATGTTTTACTTTATTTTAGCAAATCATTATAGAAAAAAAATTTGAGCATGACAAGAAAGTGCTTATAATAAGTAATCGTCATCTCACTCACACTCATGGGAAAAATAAATAACAAGTCCTACTCTGTCAGAACAAAAAGACAGAAAATAGTTAAAAATTACATTAAATAATACCCATCCACTTGTTTATAAATATTATGGTATTTTCGCATAGTATACTGGCATTACAATACGACATACTACACTTTATGAAATAGTGGTACAAATAGTATATCATTCTACGATTTTCAACCCTGATCGTGGATAAAAGAGAGAACAGTGACTTTCTTGCTTTTTGAACAAACATTGGCACTGGCGTTTGTTAACATTCACACAATTTGTAAACCGCTGAATCTAAGATTCGCTGTATCTCCTCTGTGTATGTTAACATACACTGGTTATCACGACGACAGCTCCGATGCGGCCAGAAACCATCTGACGTACGTCAGCCGCACCGCGAAGACTGGTTGCAGGCAATCCAGGCCGAACCCGACGAACGTGGTGTAGACAGGATATTTCGCGGGGGAGAAATAAAACATAAACTTCAATGGGACTCGAGGCTTTGCAGCGTTCCTTATCCTGCGCGCTCCCGGAATGTGTGGCGACGAATGCCGCGGCGCGGGAATCGTGCTCTATTTATAGTAAAACGAACTAAAAGCGGGGGAAGCGAGGGGAACATGTCGCGCGGGGTGTACCGCGGGATAAAGGAGAGCTGCAATTGCTCTATTTATTTTAATTAATCAAACTTAATTAACAAATCTAATAGGAATCAAATAAGAAATTTATCATATATGATACGACCTAATCTTGTAAATGAAAACCAAACAAATTGAATACTTTATTAGAAACTTAACTGCACACATACTTGGTAATTAAATCTTTCCTAATTACATAGCTGAGAAACTTAACCTATGGAAAATATATTGAAATATAAGTAAATAAATGCAATTAAAAATACTATGTACATCGTCGTCGGCTAAATAACTAAAAATATAGTTCAATCGCCGACACTGGTGTATGTCCGATTTAAGTATAAATTAAGAACAGTTTTTTAATAACACCATCGAAATTGGTGATTGTCGACATACACCGGTGCACCTTAACATTCACTAATATCGGACATTCACAGTAACAAATATAACCGAAATCTCTAAAATTAGAGTGCACAGGCTTATTCTGGGTTAGCTTATTACATCTTTGACCACGTATTCGCCGCAGATCGTGGTCAAGAGCGAACTCATTCTTCATAAAAAAATAAAGTTTTCATTTTTTTTGTTACAGGTGGAGTACATAAAAAGCAGAAATCTAACTTATAGTTATAGTACAACAACTAGTACCACTACAAGAAGATATTATACCTATACATCCACGGTATGGTATAACCAGGTCACTTAAGGTCACTGTTAGGGTGAGAGCTATCGACAGCTCCCTATCAGAAAGTCCAAGTAACAAAACGTCTAATAGAGCGAAACGCCTAATAAGCTATCTGCCTTATTAGCAAATTATCCATGTAACAAAACGGCCAACTATCAATAGGTCTATGTAGCAGAACGTCCATGTAGGAAATCGACAGTTTTTCATTGTGTACACTCATGAACTTAAATAGTAAAAGTCGTATGAAATTATTTATTTTTATTTGAAATAATATGAAAGTTTGTGGGTTAAAAAGCTAGTAGAACAAACATAATATCTTCCTCAACACATTTTAGATCATCAGCTCATTTCCTACTTGACAAAAAGGTTTTACCTACTTTCACATAGGTCAGATTGATTTGAAATTTGGTGTTCTGTTACTGTGGTGGTATTTCCCAGACATACTAACCTTGAGCTGATGCTGTAGCATCTAATAGTCTACGGGATACCCAACTCCTCAAAACTTACAGCAGCTATTGCATGTTGGGGCTCATAAGAATGGTCTCAATCAATGAGTAGGTGTACCTAAGTATGATGAAAAAAAAAATGAAAAATAAAAAAAAAGTTAAATATTAGGCAAAAAGGGGATCCCGTACGTAGTTTCGAATGACGTTGAAGCGATGCACGCTGTGGTGAAAAACTTCTTCGTGGTACCTACGTTGGAGAGAAAGTTTATTGAAGCGAACGCCACGAAGCCGAACGACACTGAAGCGATCACCGTTGTGGCGAAAAATTTTTGAGGTCTTGTACGCGGTATCGAATGACGCTGTAGGCCTGTAGCGACACAGGTGGTGGCGAAAAATGTTGAAGCGAAATCCACGAGGTCAAATGCCACCACAGCGAGAAACATTGAGGCGAAAAACATTCGTAATAAGGAAAATATGTAATTTTTTTAGCGACATTCTAATATCACGTGTTGCACCAGACTAGCGACGCGAAAGCTTCCTGTGAATAAAAAAAACAAGTCAGATCATGTCAGGTCAAGTCAAGTCCATGAACTTACTTGATTCGGATGACAGCTGCAGAAATTAAAACAGCTCTATCTCTGTAAATAATTATCCTGGACCTTCCATATGCAGGCCAAACGATAGGTCTCGACGAGACCTTTGTTTCGAATGACAGCTGTCAAAATTAAAACAGCAATATCTCTGTAAATAATAATCCTGGACATTCCGTGTGCAGGCCAAATGATAGGTCTCGACGAGATCTTTGTTTTGAATGACAGCTGTCAAAATTAAAACAATTAAATGTTTTTTGCCTCAATGTTTCTCGCTGGGGTGGCATTCGACCCCGTGGATTTCGCTTTAACATTTTTCGCCACCACGTCTGTCGCTATAGCGTCATTCGATACCGCGTATAAGACCTCAAAAATTTTTCGCCACAACGCCAAAGTTGATCGCTTCAGTGTCGTTCGACTTCGTGGCGTGCGCTTCAATGAACTTTCGCTCCAACGTATGTACCACGCGGAAAGTTTTTCGCAACAGGCAGCGTGCGTCGCTTCAACGTCATTCAAAACTACGTAAGAGACCCGTTTGGCACACGCTCTTCCAAACACCTTATATTTACTTTTAAGTGTCTAGGCATTTTGAGAAACTGTCAATTTCCTACACAGACGTTCTGCTACATAGACCTATTGATAGTTGGCCGTTTTGTTACATGGACGATTTGCTAATTAGGCAGATTGCTCATTAGGCGTTTCGCTCTGTTAGACGTTTTGCTACTTAGACTTCATGATAGGGAGTCCTATCGACTTGAGAAACTGCAGATCCCTGTTTACTTAGATCAACAATACACTAATAGTTACTTCATTTTTATAAGCATTAGAAATGAGTTAAAAATGAATTTGGGTATTTTAATTTACACGTTTGGTGTAAGGCGTTTATGCATATCCCGGAAGAAGTAAATAAAATACTTCTTCCAGGATATGCGATGGCAAACTACTAAAATCCAGTGCTCCTCAGTAGTATATATCACTACATTTCGTTTCTGAGCTGCCACCTCATGAGGTAGGGTTTCGTGCAACGGGAGCTCGGTCTCTTAAACTTGTAAGTTAAAAGTAACTTGTACTTTTTTTTTTTTTTTTTTTTATAATAAAGATATTAGCATCCACAGACTCGATGTCCGTGCCCTTGTCTAGATTAAGTGTTTTATTGTTAATACTTGCTTTTTCTTTTAAAAATATTTTACTATACTTTTCATAGTAGTTTACAGTAGGTAGATAAATAGCTATAATAAAGATATATATTTATATAACTTGTACTTAAAAGTATGTCCTTGCAGGAAAATGTTAACATTAATCTTTCTAGGGATCTTCACTCTAAATCGCAATCTGTTTATTGGAGTCGTAAAAAGAAACCATTATTAGCCATAATATATGATAAATTCAAAGATAATTTACGTGTAAGGTTCCGTTAAATATTTTAGCAATATTTGCACTTTATTAAATATTTTTAAATGTTTAACTTAAATTGAATAGTTCGATGAATGACTCTTTCCGGTACAACTACTGGCAGACAAAACAGTAGCAAAGTTTAGTGGCTAACTTCATGCGAAATTCAAAACGGGAAGGGGAGTTTGGCTGACGGGGACATTCGTTACCTGGCAGTTGAAGAGAGTAGTCGTGTCCTTAGAAAGTGTAGTTAACGGAAGTGTCCGTTAAAATAGTGAGATCTAAATTATAATTAAATTGTACATTACCACGAAGTGGAAATATATGTTTAAAAGAGGTCTGGTGTTTCCTTTGGATTGATGCACTTTCTACACCTCAGAAGCGGAAAAGGACAACGCATAAACGCGTAAGTAACACGCCTTAATTGTTTTAAAGGAAACCCTTTTGATGTAGATATTTCATGTATAATTAGATACAACGGCAATAACCGACCTATCATAAAAGGAAATCGTTATGAAGGTAGATGGTTAACTATTTTAGTTATTTTAAAATTCTATATTTTGGCAGAGCTATTTTTACAGCTATTAAGTGCAATTGGTAGAATAGTCCTTCTTTTACATAGAATGACGTCATCGATGTCTTAAGATACCGACTCGGTACCTGGGAATTTATTTATACACATATATAAATGTACATTTTTGAACAATAATTGTAAGTGCTTTGAATTTTTCTCTCTACCTACATTCAATCTATGATCGAGAACAAAACTACTGTAACCGACGGAATCAAATATGGTGGCACCGGATTACTCGAACTGTGTGTAGGGGTTTCTTAAAGGGGGCTCGAAATTTGATTATTTTTGCGCTAGGAGTAGCCGTTTTGAAGATATGACTACTTTTATGAATTCCTTATATATTTTGATTGTTTTTTTTTTTCTAGTTTGAATGTTGTTTGTTTGTTCTACATTGAATACATTCGTAACGTAAATGTAATTTTATAAGCAGTTAGAATGGAAGTTTGCGTTTTTTTTTTTTGTGAGTTTCAGAACGTGGCAGGCAGCAGGGAGCACGCGCGGCTCCTGCCGCAGTTTGGGTGCTCGCAGCCAAGGGAGCGTCCGCGGCCGCGGTCGCAGCCTCTGCCTGCGGGAGCGGGTACGCCGGCTGGAACGGGGTCTGGAGATGGCGCGAGATGGCGGGCATCGGAGGCAGCGGAGCGGGCGGCGTGGTCAGCGGAGCGAGCGGCGTGGTTAGCGGAGCGAGCGGCGTGGTCGGCGGAGCGAGCGGCTTGGTCGACGGAGCGAGCAGCTTGGTCAACGGAGCGAGCAGCGTGGTCAACGGAGCGAGCAGCGCGGTCTAAGCAGCGATGGCGCTAGACTGGAGGGACGCAACGCGCGGGACTCTGCGAGCGCCGGACACCAGGATAAAAGGTCATGTAGCCCTTCATTTTTCAACTAATGACTTGTTACAAATTGCAAAGTCTATAAAAGATTTGCTACCATCTCAGCCGTCAAATTCGATCAATAAATGTGCATCGGTTTATGGCTGGGATGAGAAGACGACCGTCCATTTACCATGCAAAAATTAACGGGACTCGCTAAGACTTGGTATGAGAGTTTGAATTGATCGACGGGTCCTGGGTTCGATTCCCAGTCGGGGCAAATATTCGTGTAAAAAGAAAATGATGTTCTCGGGTCATGGGTGTTTGTTTGTTTGTATGTATATTCAGAGAGACCCACGACACAAGGGAAAACCTTGATGTGGGCCCTGAGTGTGTATTTATTTAACTTTTGTTAGAAATTTGCTCTTTTAAATCAGTGTAAAATAACGGGTAGGCACGCATCATCCACAGTATCGGCCATCGAAAAAAAAATTAGGTTAGGCACACTAGATTTACGGTGCGTTAAACCAGATCAACTTTTGAATTTTTACTTACGCAGAAGCCTAATTTAAAGCACAAATCTGGAGCCACTTCTGAAAGTAGGTCCAACAACAGACAGAAGAACCAGGCTTATTAGTTATAACTGCAAAGAAGCTGGCCATATTCGAACTGTCCCAAACCTCTAGTCAAGTGTACCCAATGTCAGAAGATATAACACACTACCGAAACCTGTCGAGTTAAAAAGGCATCTGAATCGACGAAGGTTTCCACAATCGCCAGAAGTCA
Organism: Aproaerema taeniolella; assembly: GCA_949987775.1. Taxonomy (NCBI): domain Eukaryota; kingdom Metazoa; phylum Arthropoda; class Insecta; order Lepidoptera; family Gelechiidae; genus Aproaerema; species Aproaerema taeniolella. Next base: position 15,907,349 of record OX465265.1, on the reverse strand, counting down.
TGGTCGAAATAGATTTATTTCATATATTTTCCTTTATAAATATGAGACGGGTTAGCTCTTGACCACAATCTTGACCACGATCATAGATGAGGTCGACGATGGAACATTCAGGATGTCATCTAAAATAGGTCAAGTTACAATAAAGGATTTAAATACATTCATACATATTCGTTCTACTGACTCTACTCCTAAGGTCATCTTTCCCAGAGAAGAATAGGCAAGAGCGCTCTTGTAAATCTCATTACAAGTCTCATTTTCAAATTTTGACTAAATCTGAAATAACTCTAGAGCTAAGTAGTTTATTCCCATGGCTGCAAAACTATGTGCATTTCAAGTTCTGGTCCAAATGAAATATAGTGAACATTGACGGCACAATCCTGGAGAAGCATTTATAGATTAACGTAGGGAAATAACGTTGATTAAACAAATAAGTTTCGCGAAACTGGGTGTTTAACACGACAGTGTTCCTCTAATGATGAAAGGTTGTGGTTATAACCTAGTACGGTCACTTGGATCAGATTTGTGTCTGTCGATTGACGGTGCTGGTGCAACGGTTTCGTGTATGTCCCAAAACGTTGCTCGAAAAGCCAATGCTGATCGGAAAACCAAGTTGCAGTTTTTGTATATCGGTGTCAAAATGCCAGGCTCATTATTAGAATAGATCGTTTATTCCTACATTATCGATTTCATAATTACAATGGATGTCAAAAAGTAATAAGAATAACACTCCCGTCAAAAATAAAAGCTGGCCCTGTGCGCCAAAGAGAGACTGGCCCTGTGTGCCGTAGTTAGTCGGCCCTGTGTGCCAAAGTTAGACTGGCCCAGTGTGCCGTAGATAGACTATCCCTGTATAACCAGCATGACCAGTTGTAGTATTTCAGTCGGGGTAACTCTCTGACAATGCTATACTTGGCTGCAAAATAATGATTAATTAAAAAAAATATATTGACTTGTGCGGTCCAAATAATGTTCTTGCTTGAGGTTATTTGTTGTTATAATTAGAAGTGTATGACAATACATACATATTAGTCTAGAATATGTGTTTCTTTACATATAAACCCTGTCGGGCATTGCAACAGTGGAACGGCAGGCGGACTGGCATTATTGTTAATTTAATTGTTTTATTTATTAATTTGTACCTAATTCTAGAAAAGTATATCTATGTTTTTGCCATCGCTAGGCTAACCGTTTTTCTGACTCCCGCATACAAAGGTCCGTATCGTGTAGTAAAATTTATAGGTAACAATTGGTACAAGGTTGCTCCTACATCTGGATTTAAAGGGATGAAAAAATAAATGTACGACCATGGTTGCCACTGAGAGAATGCAGTCGTGGATACATATAGCGGTACTAGAGGTCAATGATAATGCGGACGAAGTCGATACTGTAGATGAAGAAGTTGTCTATTATAAGTGAGGAATTTTTACTCTAGTTGATTTATACTTGTGTTTATTATATTATTTTGTTTATAGTTGGAATATGATACTTAGTCCACTTATGTATTTGTTTCAGGTCATTGGCGGATGTCGAAAGGATAAGGCTACCGTCTGGCCTGGGACAAATACACAGATATAACGGATTGGATGGATAATTGGATGGATAATTTGACGGATAATTTGATGGATAATTTGATGGATAATTGGATGGATAATTGGATGGTTAATCGGATGGTTAATCGGATGGTTAATCGGATGGTTAATCGGATGGTTAATCGGATGGTTAATCGGATGGTTAATCGGATGGTTAATCGGATGGTTAATCGGATGGTTAATCGGATGGTTAATCGGATGGTTAATCGGATGGTTAATTGGATAGTTAATTGGATGGATAATTTAATAGATAAATGGATGAATAATTTGGATAGATATCGGATGGATAACTTGATAGCTAAATCGGTTAGATATCCGAATAGTTAATCGGATAAGGAAATGGATAGATATTTTGATAAATAAATAGCTATAAGTGTACCTATTTGAGTATCAAGTTGTTTATGACCTTTTGTAATTTAATTCCAAAGATATATACTTTATCTTACGTTGTATATTCACAAACAAAATTATCATTAACAGCTAGTCACCTAATCATAATTATGGTTGGATATGTCAGTATTTGTTTTGTAAATTGATTTAAAATTTTTGGTTGGATTAGATGTTGCACTTTGTTAAGTAGCGGTAATTTATCTAAGCTATTGAATTGTAAAATTTTGTTCGTCTATACAGCATTCTGGGGTAAGATAGATTAAATTTATTTTATAGATTGCTATTTTATTTATTTATTGCTATTTATTGTTGGACTTTGTTTTTTACGTTAACATTTAATACATTAAATATATATACTTTTGATACGTACTTGGATACATAATAGTAGATTAAGCAACAAGGGGATAAACAGTGTAATATGTCACAATTCTGAGCGTAATGAATGAGTCTGTAGTTAATTAAGATGTTATGTTAAATCCTGAATGAAGCGAAGGATTCAAGTCTGCCTAAGACTAAGACACATACACCTACTGTGAGGTTAAATAAAAAAATAAATTATAAATTCATCCCATCAATAATGTTTTGAGCCTCCGTTTCTATGTCAGAGTCGCTGGAATTACATCAAGTTTTTATACTAAATATTTTTAATAAGGCAATAAGGCTGCCGGATTGTACACTACATTATGAACATTTGTTTTTGTTTAATGTTATGTTTTTTTTTGTGTGCAATAAAGAGTATTGTATTTTATTGTAATAAAAGTAAAATCTGTTTGATGTGTCAATAGATTTTACTTTCGAAATTAATTTTGATAGAAGTTTTTGTTGAAATGTTGGCGTTCCATATTTAAATGTCACTAATGCCCAAGAGAAGTTCCATAAAATTTTATTTCCCTTAAGCTATAATGGCTTACTTTTAAATATAGTGTATAAAAATATTTGTTATTACTGGTTAGGGCTAGAAAATAATTATTAGCTAAAGTACAGGGATGTCCTAATCAGCCAAGTGTAAGGTTTACAACGGTGCGTGTATGAGGGCATACACGTTATCAGGATGGTCGAGTGTAGGGTTCCGTTAAATATTTTAGCAATTTTTGCACTTTATTAAATATTTTTAAATGTTTAACTTAAATTGAATAGTTCGATGAATGACTCTTTCCGGTACAACTACTGGCAGACAAAACAGTAGCAAAGTTTAGTGGCTAACTTCATGCGAAATTCAAAACGGGAAGGGGAGTTTGGCTGACGGGGACATTCGTTACCTGGCAGTTGAAGAGAGTAGTCGTGTCCTTAGAAAGTGTAGTTAACGGAAGTGTCCGTTAAAATAGTGAGATCTAAAATATAATTAAATTGTACATTACCACGAAGTGGAAATATATGTTTAAAAGAGGTCTGGTGTTTCCTTTGGATTGATGCACTTTCTACATACGCTTACATTCAGACAAGTGCTTACAAATGTTTAGTTTGGATACATGGATGAGCAATATAGACCTATCTTTAACTGTGTTTGATAATATTCCAGATATGAAACAGGCAAAAAAAAACTACCATGAGTTTAACCTCAGACAAACATGTATTAAGTACCTGAGTAAGAAGTATAGTCAACATTACAAAATTTTCACAGACGCATCTAAAAATGATACCAGTATAGGCATTGCTTTTTTTGACCCACAAAACAAAAGTTTACTCAAGTTAAAATTATCAGATACGGTATCAATTATGTCTGCAGAATTATTAGCCATCTCTGAGGCACTATCTTATATCAATATTGTAGCTTGTAGTAAAATCGTTATTCTCACGGACTCTAAAAGTGCTCTGCAGCACTTGAAAAGGTGTACAGCAGGCGCTCGTGGAGTTCCTGCTGCGTTCACTATTCTTAAGTTGTTGTTGCATCACAAGTCCCATAACATTTGTGTGGAGTTGCAGTGGATCCCGTCGCATGTCGGTATCATCGGGAACGAACGCGTAGATCAAATAGCGAGGGAGGCAGCAGATGACGGTCTGGCTTTAAATTACTTACCATATTATTCTGAGTTATTGCCCATTGTTAGAAATCATTGTTTTGACGACTGGAATGAGTATTTTGATGAGAGGTCTCGAGCAAAGGGGATATGGTACAAAACTATACAACCAAACATACTACGGAGACCTTGGTTCGATGATGCCGACTTGACTAGAAACGCTATTGTAATAGCTCTCAGACTCCGGTCGGGACACATCCCATTCAATAGCTTCGCGTTCTTGATGGGTAAGGTTTCATCCCCAAATTGTAGTGAATGTGACGTTGTAGAAGACGTATACCATGTATTGATGGAATGTGTCCGGATTGAGTCTGAGAGAAGGGATTTTTCAATTAGATTCGACTGTAAATTTACCAATGTAGGTAGCCATAACAGCGTCTTGGCTTCACCCTGTTCGGTGGAAGCTAGGATGCTGTATGAATTATATAAAATTGTTTGTAGACGTCGTGATGTAATTTAGGATAAGTTTGTGTGTCAGTCCCTATGGGGGTGACATTTTCTGTAAAGAAAAAACCCCTTCATAAATAAAGACTTAAAAAAAAAAAAAAAAAAACTTGTAAGTTAAAATAATATACTTAGTTAATTAATAATTATATAGGATGATGGGCATTTTGATATCGGTATTAGTACGGAACTTGTTACTGGCACCAATAGAAATAAATGATACATCGTTAAAAATGTAATTTTCTGTAGAATAAGAATAACTGAAACACTAGTCCTGATTCATTGTTCAATTAGAATAATCTTGCCTTGAAAGTTATTTATTTTTAACAGTACATTGTTTACTTAGGGCTATTATTTATTCTGTGCTTATGGGAGAAAGTTACTCATTTAGTCTAAACCGAGGGACTAAATGAGTAATTTACTTCCCGAGGTGAACACTGCGCTTTTCATCACGAATACGAGGAAAGTAAAAACAAAATTCATTAAGAAAAAATCGACATACATTTAATGACTGTATAAACAGATCAGACAAGTTCAATCGTTTTTTTAAATAGTTTTAAAGCTGTTTGTTTTTTATACAGCCGGCCAGATATTCAGCCATTATTTTTCATTTTCATCAATGACAAAATAGTACATTTTTGCTCAAATCTATGTTACAAATATGTTGAAAAAGAGAAAAATAAGTAAATTATATTAAAGTTATTGAAGAAATATATTCTTTTAAATTCGTGTTAATTCCATTTTACATCGCGATGTATTTGAGTGGCTGTATGGAGTGCTCGGACATGGTTCAATAAAAAAGTCAAAATAGAACTAGTATTTTTTAATAATTTTACAGCTGTCAGTTGCAAAGTGATTTTCCCTAGGGACGCAAGGTACTGTTTTATTCCCTCTATACAGGCATCTTCAGACCTACTTTCTGAGTATGAGTGATGAAAAGATATTTTTCACGACACGTTTTTGGTAAGACTCTAAAGTCTCCTATTTTATTTAGAAAATCATACCTTTTGGTAAGAAGTTCAGTTCTGATTTGGACTCTTGTTCTTTCATCTCTTTTGGTGTTTTAGGGCTATTTTTATCACTTAAATAATAATTACAAATTCAGTTAAATCTCAGAAAGTCTCCCAAAACCATACAATTTTGTTGAAAACTATCAAATCCGTCATTTCTGTTAACTGACAAATAACTATGTTTTTGTTTTGTAATAGGCCTTAAGAGGGGCGCAATGCTGGTGTGCGTAATCCCAGCAGGAAAATATCGCCTAGAATGAATTGAGTTAGATGAATACTTAGTGCACGATTTGCTATCAATGTGCGCGAAGTAAAACTTTTGTGCATGTTGTCGTTTTGGAAAAAAATAGGAAAAACCGATTCTGCTGGAGTAACGGTGTTCCAGCAGGAAGATTCTAAACGAATGACCGGAGAGAAAAATAATATACAGGGTTACCGGAAATTCGATACATTCCCTTCAAGGGGTTAAAGTAGAGCTCATTTGCGAAATTTTTTTTAAAATTCCTTCCCTGGCCGATAGTTATTAGTTTTTGAGATAGTGGCATTTTAATGATTTTTTGCTAAATGCCGATTTTTGACAAAAAAAGCTATGTAACTTAAAGAAATTCCTATGGTAATCTTTTTTTTATACCTAATCTGAAAGCTGACATTCAACGGTTCCTAGAGATTATAATAAGCTGAAGTAATACTAATAACCTTCATGTAGTGGACTTGGAATCGCGAGAGATTTGGAGGAAAAATCTTTGTAGTGGCACTTTGTCGTGAATTTGTGCAAAATAAATGTATGGAATGTGTCGTGCAGATTACTTAAATAAATGCCTTATTTTTCTAACTTTCGAAAGTGGTATAAATCTTTACAAAAAATTTTGTTAAAAAAAGTTATATTTTGAAAATAAACATTCAGAACAGTAGTGTTTTTTTGTACACCTTTCTAACTGGAGAGAAATGAAAATGGGCTAAAACTACATACTACTGTGGGGTTGGTGGTGGAGTTCCACTATGTATAGATTGTCGTTAATTTAGTCACTCAGAAGGTTAGGTCCATGTAGAATTATTTATTTGACTGGCCCTAAAGTTTATACTACAGGAAAATGTTTCAATGAAAGATTCAATGCGATTCACGAATATTACGCGTTTATTAAGTTTTCACATGTGTTGATTTATACAGATGTGTGGTGGACAAGGCGCGCGGGGAACGACTGGAGAGCCGAGCGCCGCGCTGTTACGACTAGTTTACGTACTACGTATAGCTATACCCCTACATTACACCCCCCTGGAATTTGGTACATAATTCAAAAATTTTGTAAATTAACATGCCAAATTATAAATGCATGACGGCTGCCCAGCCCATTTCCGCCGGGGAGTTCGAGAGTGGCTCAACCAAAACTTCCCACAACGTTAGTTTTACCGAGAAGGGTCAATTCCTTGGCCAGCAATGTGTCTTGATTTGACACCTTGCGACTTTTACCTTAAGGCTCATGTGGAGCAGCTCGTTGCTCTGCTAACAGCATAAAAAATAACGTTGAAATGCTAAAGCGGAGGATATTCAGCGCAGCGCAACAAATAAAAGAAACTTTAAACTCTTGAGTTACTAAAACTGTAATAGCAAAGAGATTACGTGCATGCATCAGGAACTTCAGCTCGCATTTTAAGCAAAATTTTAAATTTTATGTTTGTTAATAAGAAGTGTGTAGTTTTAGCACATTTTCATTTCTCTCCAATTAGAAAAGTCAACATGTACAAAAACCACTGCTGTTTTGAAAGTTCCTTTTCAAGTTATAACTTTTTTTTATAAAGTTTTTTGTAAAGATTTATGCCACTTTCGAAAGCTAGTAAAATAATGCATTTATTTAAGTAATCTGCACGACACATTCCATACATTTATTTTGCATAAATTCACGACAAAGTGCCACTACAAAGATTTTTCCTCCAAATCTCTCGCGATTCCAAGTGCACCACATGAAGGTTATTAGTATTACTTCAGCTTATTATAATCTCTGGGAACCTTTGAGATGTCAGCTTTCAGATTAAGTATAAAAAAGATCATAGGAAATTCTTTAAAATAATTTAAAATTTCCAATAAAACTTTGTGGTACTATTTTTTGATGTCATGTCTGTAAAAAATGCGATTGAATGAAAAAAAAATCGTTTTTGATACAATTTCAGCCCTGCTCCTAAAAATTCAAGTTTTACCAGGATATCTTGGCTGTGCCAACTGGGAGGTTCGGGGACTTTCCTGAGTGTCATCCTGAAAAGGAACATATTCCAAAAGGTTTCGCTCAGTAATTATGAATGTCCGAGTTTGCCGAAAAAAACAGGCTATCTTGTCTCTCTCGCTTAACGAATCTTGTGCGCCTTCTAACTCGCGGACGATGCCTTCAAATCTTTGGAAATAATCCTCTAATGTTTCACTTTTGTCTTGCTTCAAATTAAGTAGTTTTCTTCTTAGGTGAATAACCGATATGATGCTTTTTCTTTGAAAAATGTTTTCAAGCACTTTTATCATATCCTTTGCAGTCTTACACTCTCTAATAATGTTTAAATGTTTGTCCGGTAGACAGTGAACAATAATGCTCTTGGCTTTCGCGTCTTCCTTTGCAAATTCGGGCTTTTTCCCGCAATCTTCGGTCAGCGTGTGTAACAGTTGTTTTTCGTCTAGAATGCACTTAAGACGGAAAATCCAATTATTGTAGTTTTCGGCTTTTAGTTGTGGAAAATTTGTAGTAGATGACGCCGTTGACGCCATTTTTTATTTTCTTAGACAAAATATTTGCGTTTCCTTCAATTTTCCTCAGATATTTGCGTGTTATATCGCCCATAACCTTTTATAATATTAATATTTTATTTGTAGCAGAGTTTACTGAAATAATTACACTGATTAACTTGGATTTTATTTATTTGGATAAGCTTTAAACCTTCTACATAAAGAGACACAGTCAGACAACTTTCTTCCTTCATTTTAGAGATGGCACAGGCTGTTCACATTATAATGCCTAATAATAAGTCCTAACAGTTTGAGTAATCCGGTGCCAGCATATTTGAACAGTTTTGTTCTCGATCATAGATTGAATGTAGGTAGAGAGAAAAATTCAAAGCACTCAAAATTATTGTTCAAAGAAGTACATTTATATGTGTATAAATAAATTCCCAGGTACCGAGTCGGTATCTTAACACATCGATGACGTCACTCTATGTAAAAGAAGGACTATTCTACCAATTGCACATAATAGCTGTAAAAATAGCTCTGCCAAAATATAGAATTTTAAAATAACTAAAAATAGTTAACTACGACTACTTTTCTACCTTCATAACGATTTCCTTTTATGATAGGTCGGTTATTGCCGTTGTATCTCATTATACATGAAATATCTACATCAAAAGGGTTTCCTTTAAAACAATTAAGGCGTGTTACTTACGCGTTTATGCGTTGTCCTTTTCCGCTTCTGAGGTGTAAAACGTGCATCAATCCAAAGGAAACACCAGACCTCTTTTAAACGTATATTTCCACTTCGTAGTAATGTACAATTTAATTATAATTTAGATCTCACTATTTTAACGGACACTTCCGTTAACTACACTTTCTAAGGACACGACTACTCTCTTCAACTGCCAGGTAACGAATGTCCCCGTCAGCCAAACTCCCCTTCCCGTTTTGAATTTCGCATGAAGTTAGCTACTAAACTTTGCTACTGTTTTGTCTGCCAGTAGTTGTACCGGAAAGAGTAATCCATCGAACTATTTAATTTAAGTTACACATTTAAAAATATTTAATAAAGTGCAAAAATTGCTAAAATATTTAACGGAACCTTACAGATTGTTAACTTACCTGATCAAAAGAAAAAATACATCTACCTTCATTTTTATATTTTTAATTTCTGACCAATCAACCCATAGTAAAGGACCCACCGTGGGACGTCGTCTACTTTCCTATTTTGACTACTTTCCTACTTCGTCTACTTTCCTGTTTCGACTACTTTTCTACTCCATCTACTTGTCTACTCCGTCTACTTTCCTACTTCGTTCACTTTCCTACTTCGTCTACTTGTCTACTCGTCAACTTTCCTACTTCGTCTACTTATCTACTCCGTCTACTTTCCTACTTCGTCTACTTGTCCACCTACTCCGTCTAGTTTCCTACTTTGTCAATTTTTTGAACGCTAAAACCATTAAAAACAACAGACTTCAATTGTATTCGAATTCGTTTATACAGAATTTAGGAAATCATTTGTCAAGCTTTTAACCACAATTTATAACAGGGATCGGAAACCGGTTAATTTTACAAACTCCAAACCAGAATTTGACCCCAAACCAGAATTGATTAAGGTTTAGGTTTCGGTTACCGGTATTTTAACTGGTTAATCTAGCAATCCGGTTTTACACAAATTTCGATTTTGTTGAGCAAAAATCGGTTAATTTTAGTAAAAAACGAGCGTCATCTCTTGTAGTTAGTGCATAACGAAAATCTCGCTTTTTCTACGGCCTGTGACGTGTGCGTGTAGTTAGCAGCCTCACAAACAAAGAAGAATGGGCACATTTGTATGGACACTGGGCCTACCCTTGAAGTACCTTGTAGCACTATACACTATGCATAATTTAGTTAACGACATCATAAAAGAACGAATAATGTGTGAACGAGTGAATGAATGAATCGCGTAATAGTACTTTGCAGGCCTTGTTTGTTACTTAACCAACAGTACTATATGACCCTTGAGCGTATTGTGGCAGTATACAGTGGTTTAGTGAGTGAATGACTTCATAACACAATGAAAACTATATGAACGAGTGAATGAATGGCTAGATTTTTTATTTAAATACTAATATTGTATAAGATCTTTACTCAGTACTGAAACATACGTAGGCTAAACTAATAAAAATGGTTTTGTACAAGAATGGTTTCATTGGAAATAGTGAATGTACGAATGAGTTGATAGTTAATCAAATAAAAACATAATATAATTCCCATAGTTTTGTAGCACTATTCACTAAGGATAAATCGTACTATATAAAGTCATTTACCTTTTATCATAAAAGGTAAATGACTTTATATAGTACGAACGGTATATGAACGAGCGAATGATTGAATGAGTTGGTGTATAACACGGGCTTAGTGCTGAAGCATACTATAAATGAGTAAAAATTATTTCATACAAGAATAGTTTAACATTCCAAGTAGTAGGTGATTGAACGATTAAGTTAATTCAATAACAATTGGAAACGTTTTTCATTTGTACAGGGCTTTAGGTAAATCTCTTTCATCCTCTCGGGTGCTAAATCAGTCCATGAAACTGAATAACTTTCCCCAAGGAACATAAGACAAAATAAGAAAAAAAAATTTTGATCTACCATACAAACTTCATCAGCATTCAGCATATAGCGCATTTGAAAGAAATTTACCTAAAGCCCTGTATATTGTATATCCGTTAAACATTCGTCTTCGTGACGCTTCTTCGCTTATATCTTTTTCTTTTCCAATTAGTACGTTCAGTAAACGCAAAATTGATACCGGGAAACGCTTTTTCATTTCTCTATTAAGTTGAGAGTGCCAACTTTCTACCACATTATTGGTCCTATGGCGTTCACCATTTAATGGCTTTTCACTGTGATAGAATGCGCTTGGGCATTATTTGCATCTTGCTGGTTCTCTGTTTTGCCAGCGTTACTTTCATGCATGCTGATCTTCGTTTTGTCTTCCTTCCTCTTCGGTTTGTAGCCACGCCACCCAACAACGATAGTACATGTATTGAACTTCGTTATTGGCAGCCTGACGCAAATATTTAAAACGTGAAGAAAATACAGTCATAGAATGGCAACAAAATCTCAAAATGATAGTATTTATTTTTGTATTAAGACAATTTATCCGTGCATAATGTATAGTACTACAAAATTGAGCTCAGCAGGCCTAAGATAATCGCAGTGGCGTTATGTCATGGCATGTCGATAAAATATCTCGTGTCGTCTTCTCTGTCACGAACCTTAGCATGAACGATATGAGAGAGATATATCTCATCGCGACAAAATTTATCTCATGACTTGATGTCAAAGTTGACAGTTGTTTTTTATTTTAAGGCTCCGATGTTGGGTTGGCCAATTCTTTCATTCTTTTTAGACCATATGTGGACGCGATTTATGAATGAAAAAGGAAAATTCATAGACTTTTCACATAAATGACGCCACTGTCAGTTTTTACCCGACTGCGCGACGCAAAGGAGGGTAATGTGTTTATCAGCCTATCTACGAGTATGTACGAGTATTATGTATGTAATTGCCCAGAAATTATATGCAGCACAAGATATCAAATTAACAAAGTACTACCTATAAGTTATACTTAAGAACTAAAGTCATTAAAGTATACAGCAGATGTTTGTGTAGTAGCAGATGTTTGTTCTCGGGTCATGGGTGTTTGTGTTTGTCTTTGTGTATTCCAAGGGACCCACGACACAAGGGAAAACCTTAGTGTGGGCCTTTGAGTGTGTAGCGTTTATTTTTATTTATTTATTTATTTATACAGGGTTTTAGGTAAATCTCTTACAACCTCTCGGGTGCTTAGTCAGTCTATGAAACTGAACAACTTTTCCAGGGAACATAGATCAAAATATGAAAAAAAAAATGAGTTCCCATACAAATTTTATCAGCATATAGCGCATTTTGTATGGGATCTAAATTTTTTTTTGTATTTTCACCATGTTCCTTGGGAAGGTTGTTCAATTTCATGGACTTATTAACAACCCGAGAGGTTGAAAGAGATTTACCTAAAGCCCAGTATAGTACTAAAGTGATTAAAGTATATTGATGTTAGATAAATAGGTATTGAAATCCGCAGCCTAACTTTAAGTGGGCTGGAGACCATTCCCGTTTTTGGGCTTTAGGTCTATTGTGAGCCTAGATATTATAAACTGAGCCATAGGCTTTGAAATTCGCCACAAACTTTGGAATTCTGGGTCTTCTATGTCGAAGGGGTCACAAATGTCTCTAATGCGCCTTCGCTCATTTTTTCTAGCCTGACGCCTTCCGTAAAGGCTTATCATATAATTGTGATAAGGGATCGCCATGTCCGACTCCACTTCCAGTCACTTACCCACCTTAGAACAAACGTTCGATTTTCCTCGACCGGGAAGGGCTCTCTTTTTCATGTGGAAAAATTTGTCACGTTCAAAATCGAGCACGCCATAATATCACATATCCATCTGTCAAGACCCGACAAAAATGCGTTTCATGTTAGGGTTTGATGACAAAACTATCTCACGTGGCTAATTTGACCGAACGACATGCCATGACATGACAAAAATGAGTTTATGTTAGGGTCCGACGAGATAACGACAAAAAGTCACGTGACCGTGTGATACGGCGTGTGATAATTATGGCACGGCGATCATCTTAGCTCTGCAGGGTTTTTATAACACTGATATCTAATTAAAAAACTAATTGGTTTATTTAATTTCCGATCGGTTTAGAATAACATCACCCCAACTCTTTCCCGCTGTTTCCTCGTGGTCATACTATTTTGTCATACCAGTAGGACTACGAGGATATACATGTCCTCGTGGTCATACTCATACCAGTAGGACTACGAGGATATACATGTCCTCGTGGTCATACTGCTATCTATGCACATCCTGTTGAAAAACAAAAGAAAAAGAAAACAAAGGATTTCAAATAATTAGATCTGTCTATACTATCGTAATTATTCTAGGAAAAAATGGTTGTCTGTAAAGTCGGTTTACGGACGATAGTTTAACGTGACAACGTCATAACAAAACAGTGATGAAATGATTGCATACTTTTATGAATAAAATTGAATCATTTTCAATGAATTATTACTATTTTGTATGGATATAATGAAGGAGTGAAATGAAATCTACTATTTAATTGATAAATTTACTTTTATTTGTACTCATTAAGATAGTACGAGAGGGGTACTATGGTGGGGATAGGCATCGACTGTTGGGGAAAGCAGTAGAGGCATGATTTTTCGTTAAGCATACATTTAACATTGGCTAATGGCTGCATTTATTTTTATTTTTATTATAACAATTGAATTAAACGGGCAAATATGATTTTTTTCGGATCGAAATCATCTTCAACATGTTTACTATTAAATCTTAGTTTTTAAAAAATATTCATGGATAGTTTTATCGTAAAAATACAAAAATACGTAGAAGTTTAGAGGTTAGTCCATAAGATCAATGTTAAATTTGTCCACTCCAAAGTTAATTATTTAAATAAATAATCGGGCAACCCCCCCCCCCTAAAATTTTTAGGATCGGTTTAGATTTAGTTAAACTTCATATAAAA